>VYZQ01018612.1:147471-164603 GCA_013400655.1 Mystacornis crossleyi
CGTGTGTCTAACATCCGAGCAAAGCAATCAGGTCGCGCAGCCCTGTGTAAGAATTGCCATACCTGGTCAGACAGGAGATTTGTCTCCCCAGTATCTGTCTCTGAGAGTGGTCAGTCATGAATATTGTGGGGGGCAGGATAAGAATAGAACAATCTGACACCAATACCTCCTCAGGATGCTCACTCTCGTAGATGAGTTTGTTTCATGAGCTTCTTAAGCAATTCTCAGTTGAATAGCCGTGGATTTTTTCTTTTTCCTAAGCATTCATCCTTTTACAGTTTAAACAGTGGGCACCGTGAGCATCCATACCACTCCATCCTGTCACAGGCAGGTGTTACTTAACCAGGCTTTGCATGAAGGCTGTTTACACCTCTCACCTGGACGGGGCTGCACACCTGCAAATTTTGTGAGGGCTGTCCCTGGCTCATGGGCTGGGAGGAACCACAGATGCTCAGGCCCTACTGTGTCTGGCTCTGCCTCTTTCGTTTTTTCCTGCTGACAAGCACACACCCCAGAAGAAAAGCGATAGTTGCCTGTTACAGAAGTAAAATTAAAACCTTGCTGGGGAGCAAGTAGAAAATGTAGAGGTCTAAGAAAGGGGTGATTTTCCTTATAAAAGATGCTCCAGTTTCAGACTGACTCTTCTTCAGCTTCCTATAAGCTCATTTGTTGCAAGTCCTTTGGAAATCAGAGGGAAAAACTCAGGTCCCTCAAAAGGACTGTGTAGGCTCTTCTCAAGAGTGTAAATTTCAGCATAGTACTCTGTGCTGGTTTAGCCAAATTCATCTCTCTGCAGCTGTTATTGTTATACCACTGGAATAAAGTGATACATATACAGGAATTCAGTGGACACATGAGCAATTGCCTTTTTTTTTCTTTTTTTTTTTTTTTTTTTTTTTTTTTTGCAATGAAATATCACAATCTTGGCCTGTGGATAATAACACACAAATTAAACTAACTTATATTTTGGCAAATTTATAAGCACTTCATTTTTCCTTACTATGTTTCTTGAATGTATTTTCTTTTACCTTGCACAGGTTTAATGCTTAAAGAGCGGGGAGACTTTCTTTTGGCAGTCATGCAGAGGTGCCTTTCATGAAGTCATTGATTCACCTTCTACTGAGGACAGTCTCAGAGAGGAAAATTGAATTAAGAGGGGAGATTCTAGTTTACAGAAGATAGGACTGAGATTTGGAAATAAAGGAATTTATTCCCTTGCTAATACATGAACAGAATCCACACCAACAGCAATGGAAAGTGGGTGCATAAAGAAAGAAAATTAGAGTGGTAAACCAGGCTATAGCAATATTGTTTTCAATGTATTTGCAAAGGACTCATAGTATTCCATAAGCAGCTGTTCCAACCTCAGAGTATGTTTTGTAGGGTGCTTTTTTATACATATGAAATTACAGCAATTTACTCCTCCTTTGTGTTTCTTTCTTTCTTTCTTTTTCTTTTTTTAAATTTTATTTTAAAGAAGATGTGCCACACTGCTATCAATCTTGCGATCCACAGTATGACCTCACTGAACAAAAGTGTTAATCTTGCAGGGAGCCCCAAGACTGGTGCCCTGGCATCAGCTTGCCACCCTCGTGGATCTGTGGCCAAGCAGGGGCTCTCCCCTCTGCTGTAGGTTGGGGACCAAGAGCTGCCTGTTTGAAATGCACTCCTAGCACCAAATAGCACCAAGTCTCATTATATTTGGTGATGTTCTTGAGACTGAATCTTGGAGTGAAGTGAATGTGACAACTGCAATTTATTTTTCTCTTTTTAAAAGAAAGGCAGGAGGAGAGGAATGAAATTAAATGGCAGTTTCTAACTATCCTGACTCCAGTGAAGATTCAGCATAGGAGGGCAAAAAAGATATTCCCCTTAAGGTAACTCCTCTAATTTAAGCGTTCAGATTTTTTCTCAGTAGTAATATAAAAGCAGAGAGAAAGTTTCCTACTTTCTTTTTTTCTTCCCTCTGGGCAGTGATGGGTTCTAATTACACTAAAACCCCCTAGTATTGACTTTATAACAGCTTCCCCCTGCCTACATGGATGCTGTGTATAGAAGGTGGAAGCATCTCAAATCATTACAATGGGAATAAGCTGTTCTTTGAAGGAGCATCAAAGATTTTCCAACTTTGACCAGTATGGAAGTTTTATGAGAATGACTGTATTTTGTTCAAGTTAATTTCTGTTGCTCTTTTCTGTGTTGCCAGCAGAGTGAATACTATTACAGTACTTTCTTAACATGAAGACTCTGTGCCAAAGGTTTTAAAGTGTTTTATTTTAATGTCACAGATGATTAAATGCTTTAGTGTGACTGACAAGCTTTAGTAAATTCGTACAAATTAGATATACTAGCTCTTAGTAAAATAGATTTTCTAAACCTGTTTTGTGTGAGAGGAGAAGTAGCAGCTAATGATAGTAAAATACATTAAGATGCTGGCAAATTAAAAAAGCCGCTTGCAGCTTAGTGGTAGTGATATGACAGCTCCCTGTAAGGGTGAGGTTGGAGACAACCAATACAACAGAAACACCCACAGGGATTGCTGTAATATCATTTTTATTGTTGAGCAAGCTGGGCTGATGTTTCCTCAGGATTGCAATAACCTCCAGCTTCCTAGTAGGAGTAAGGCCATTGCTCTGCTCTCCTCTTGTCACTTTTGAGGTTGCTGCTACCACTAAAGATGCCAGCTGTCAGCAAACTTAGAGTGCAGGCTGGTGTAAAAACTATGAGAGTAAAACATCTCTTAATGCTTTTTGCTGTACTAACTCAGGTGAACATCTAAGTACCCACTGAAAATCCAAGAGGGAAGGGTCTGTTAGAGATCCAAATGAAACATTTCTGGTATGATTCTTGGGAAGAGGGGAGAATGGGAAAAAAGACCCCCAAAGAATCCCTGCACTACTGACAGAAGCTGTGCTCGTGCTTAGATGCTGTGGTAGTAGGTGCTTTACAGCCAATGAAGCTGCATTCACGTGCTCTACCTGGTAACACAAGAAATAAAATTGGCCTTAGGTTTTCCAAGCTCCTACCTGAGCTTTTCCAGAGAGAATTTCTGAAATTCACCAGCTTTCAAGGGAAGCCAACATAAAGGAAGCCCAAACATAAAACTGTGTGATTTTCTACAGGAAAAGAATTGGTACAGGGGACCTGCTGCTGTCATCCTGAATTTGTTCCATGTGATTGTAGTTGAACGTACGCGTTTAGAATGCTCATGGTGCTAAGGCACACAGAGCCATTGCCAGAATCCTTCTGGGCTCCAAAGGCAGCCGTGCCTGGTGTCTCACTCTGGTGCTGGGTCATGCTGTTCGAAAGGAGGAAAGGGGATGTGTATCTCAACAGCCTCTGTGTTTTTAACAAAATGCTGTGGCTGCTGTATTTGGCAAGGAGCTGAATCTTGCAGTTGGGTACCACATAACCTTGTGGAAGGTTTGGGAGATAGACCAAGCAGATACCCGAGTTTAACAGATTTTCTTCAAGGAAGGTATTGTATTAATCATGTCTGAGTTTTTTATCTCTGTTTCCCATCCTTTTCACATGAAAGGTGTAAAACAGAAGCTCCTCGCAGAGGACACATTTAATTAAGTGTTTGTGGTCTGTCCAGTCTGAACAGCATTGTCACCTGTAGCCACAATCGCTGTACCAATAATAACATAAGGGGGATACCTTTCCAGCTTGAGCATTAATAATAATGATATAATTTTGTGGTTTTACATCATTATGGTGTCATTTATATTTGCTTTTAAACCTAAGTCTTTTTCTTAAAAAGAACACATTTTAAAGAAGCTTTGTAAAGTTAACAGAGTCTCTGAATGTTCCTTCAGGATGAAAAGTAAGAGTGCATTTTATTATTAAATTACGGTCTAATAAGAAGAACAAAAGATTCTTAAGAAAAAAAGTGTTATTTACAGCATTGCCTTTTTGATCCATGGAAATTTAAGTGTCCTCTAGTGGAGGTAGTACCCTCCTCTTCTTGTCTTATAAACCTTTGTTCTCTTCTGATGCATATTAAGCACCAGATGAAAAATTCTGTTTGTCTGTGGTCTAACAATGAAATACCT
Organism: Mystacornis crossleyi; assembly: GCA_013400655.1. Lineage (NCBI taxonomy): Eukaryota > Metazoa > Chordata > Aves > Passeriformes > Timaliidae > Mystacornis > Mystacornis crossleyi. Next base: position 151,527 of record VYZQ01018612.1, read on the forward strand.
TGTAGGAAACGAAAAGGTCAAGCTTTCCCTGTCAGTGATTTATTATAAACAGTGCTGCCTCCTTTTATTTCCTGATACTTTGCATTTGGATTAGTGATGATACATCACCAGCTGCTAGATAAAATATGAAGTTGGGAAACTATGGTCAAACATTTCTGCTGAGGAATGACCCTGTAATCAGCTCCCAGCACACACAGGTCTCACTTGATTTATCAACCCAAACCTGGGATCCTAGAGAGGGATGAATTAGTTTAAAGATATCTAAGGGATAATAGCTAAAGCCAAAAGTGCTGTAGGAAAACCGTTTGTCACTGGCCTGCCCTGCCCTCCTTAATTGCAGAAAAATTGAGCCTGGATGCGTTAGGCACCTGATATAAATCACTGGTCAAGTAACCAGCCATGTATCAAGTGGGGGACTTGCAGGCCTATTTCTCTTGCTCCGTGCAAGCAGGACACTTGCAGCTTAGACACCAAGAGAATGTTGGTTCAGTGAGGTTTCACACACATTTGTCTGTGTACTAAATTCACCTTGGCCTCCTATATGGCTTCATGCATGTTGTTATTCGTTCCAGTGTCCAGTGTGCTATTTTAAATGTGTTCTCTAGTTTTGAATTTGGGGACCATTTGTCCTAGTTTTTTTAGCTGAGGGTGTGACAAAAAGGAATGTGCAATTGCCCAACACATGTTGTAAATAATCCCCTATTGCAGAACACGCTTGGAAGTTTAGTGCTCATAGAAGTTGTATTAAAACATGAATTAAATCTCTGTACTCCGCATTCATATTCCTCTCATTTTCCAGTTGCTGTTTAACTACATTTACCTCCCCAATTAATACATGTTTTTAACTTTACCAACTTTGCACACAGTGTAAGTAGAGTTTAATGATATTTGATTTCTAAGATCATGTCAGCGGTCTGTGAAGTTGAGCACGTCCATGTACACAAATTCACACGACTGTGGAACCCTCTGCTGTGAGCATCTCGCCTTCCAGTGCACATCAGGAAACAATTATAAATTGATTCAGTCCATGTAATCTCTTCATTTCAAACAAAGCTGTGGTAGAATAACAACACATTTTTCTCTCCTTTAATATAAGTGTAGTTATGAAATTTTTCAGAGCTATCGTCCAAAGCGTGGATAATGGTATGTCCCCTATGCCAGTATTTTTTCTTGTTCCACGTGGCTGTGCTTGTGCCTCCTTTTTTTTATATAATGTAACTTTGCTAAAAGTTAATTTTGCAGGCTAAGTCAAAATCCAGTAGATTTCTTCTCTGTTTTCTTATTTGTCACTAGGGTAACATAGTAGCGAGCGGGGTGCAAAATCCATTGTAGTTCTGTAAATGAATTGATGTGCTTTGAATTCCCTCAAATGAGCAGGTAGGAGAGCACACACAAGTGGAAAAGAGTGTGGGATGGGATTGGACCTCTGGAGGTCACAGCCCCTTCTTCTGGGCTCGGTCAACTCTTAGCATTTACTTTGTATGTCCTTGGTTAGAAAAGCTAAAAATATTAAGGGTATCAGGAGCTTAATTTCTACCCTCTTCTAATGAGACTTAGACATTTAACTGCCTTATATTGGTGTTGTTTTTTCTGATTTTAAATTTCATCACCGCACTGAAAAATTGGATGTGCTTAAGGACATTGTGATTATGGATCAAAATGTCTTTAGAATTGGGCTTTAGTGAATAAAACATTAAAATATTACTTGCTCAATATAAGTGTGATTTTTCAAGGCTAAGTTATATTAACAGAATTTATTATTAAATTGTGTTGTAATTCTTTTAAGCTAATGCATGAAAATGACCTCAAAATCAGATCAAATCTAGTTAGGAAGGTGATTATCTAAGTCCCTAAATGTCTTTCATGCAGAAGCTCCAGAAGAAAGAACAAGATTTTATTCAATCTAGAGAGCACAAGCATCATAATTTTAACCACAAAGAAAACCAATTTAAGAAAAAAGAGAGGAAAAACCAACAACAAAAATTTGTCCATGTTAAGTGAATTTCACCCACCATTATTAGCATATGTTTTATGATGTACTGAGCACTTACTTCCCTGCATGAAGGTGAAGCACTACTGCAAATTGCTTCACTGGGAGGAGACTCTTTTAAGATTGAATCATAGGGGCAGTGTGAAATTTTTGGTTGAAAATGCTTGTCAGCATGCTGTAAGGGATAATGGAATTTGATTTCACAAAGCATATTTCATACTGAAGGTGTCCCAAACCACTGTACAGATGAATGAGTTAAATGCTGGAGAAGCGGTGACTGTGTAGGTAAATGTGGCGCCTATTATGTACTTGGCGATAGCTTACACACAGCTGTGGACAATGGAAACAGGTTTTCCCTTTTATTATTGAGGGTCACCCAGGTTAGCCCCTGCTCTTTTAGAAAAGCACTCTGGGATTTCTAATTTCCACCTGGATGATCACCAGAGACAGACAGAAAGGGCCACAGTTTAATGCTTCACTGAGAGGATGGATGAATGATTGTTGGATGATTAATGGCTGCTCCGTGCTGAACGATGACAGCCTGTTATAATGGAGATAGCTAACGTGTAATTTTGTGCAGTTTCACAGCCTCAGCATTCCCACAGAGCGGGCATCGCGTGGGGAGAAGGCACAGCTATGGTGGCACACAGCTGGGGTCAGTTCGGCCCTTCTCACCAGACAGCAGTGCACTGGCAAAGCCACTGCTCTCGGCTGGTGCAGTGCTGCTGGAGAGGTGTCAGAGCCTGCAAAGGCAGTGGCTTAAAGGTAAGCACAGCATCCATGAGAAATGTTTCAGAGCAGTCAAAGATATTTTATCACATATCCAAATTTTTCTCCCCGGCCATGTGACTTAGAAGGCGATTTATCAGAGCCGGGCCTGAGGTTTGCTGATGGACTGATGCAGTGGCTCCGCAGGCTGCGAGCTGTGGAGCTGTGTCGGAGTGCAGGCAGCCAGTCATCAGCCTCAGTGGGGCTGGCACTCTGTCACCCCGCTGCATCCTTGAAAAAGGCCCTGAGATGTCGATCATGAGATAATTGTTACTATTACTGCTTGATTTATTACTACAAAATTGTTATTATGAAAAAAAGCCCTAAACGATAGCTGGACTTCACAAATTGTTTGCATGATTTGAATAGATTCCTTTTTGGTTTTTGTGCTTAAAAACCTTCTTTCCATTTGGTTGATCCAGAGCGTGCTCATAGTGAAGTTCTACTATGCATTTGTTTACAGAAAGATAATCTCATTTGTACCAAAAAAATGCTTTTTAGGACCAAAATCATAATTTCAAATATGTGCACGTTACTTCATGAAGTCTGTACTCTGGGAGTGAGGGCAGAGAAATAATTTGTGGTGGCTTTGTGACTGTGTCATTTTCACAATCGTTAACACTAGACCTGGGCACTGTTGCATCACCCAGCAGGTCTAATTTGCTCTGGGTTTGGCATGATCACGTTTCTGGTGAATTAGTCAAAGCACATTACGCAGGCCTTGTCCCAGCTCTGTGCTTTCATGGTGACTGTAGAAGACACACTGTACTTCGTCTGGCATAAACTCTGAGTGGTACAGACAGAGGATACCTGATCCAGTATGTGCTTTGCTAGTACAAAATTATCCCATCAAAAACGTTGGATCAAATTGGAACTGGCAGAGTGAGGTTATACCAGACCAACGCTTCATATCATGTGACCGTAGCAGATTTTAGCTGGTGCTAGAAGACTTAGAGGCTGCTGTCTTGTATTGATTAGTCATAGTTTTAGAAACCATTTTTCCATTTTGAAACATTCCAACTAGAAATCCTTTTTGGGAACCTAATATTTATTAAAGAATAAGTTGCTTTTATAGGTCTTATTTTTTTATGGAAACATTGTTTTTCTTAATTTAATGCCTATTTTACACACGATTTCAGAATTGATGAAAACATAGGAGGTGGTGGTTTTTCTCCCTAAGAACTCAAGATGTTAAAAAAAAAAAATTTCAGTCAACAAGTGTTCTGTGGAAAAAATACTTAGTTTTTCCAGGGAAATTCACTTTCTAAAATACCTAAATTACATAAAGCTTTAAATATACTTTAATGTATCTCTTTAATGAAAGGAAATTGCCGCTGCTTACAGATATTCTATGAGCAAAACAAATACGCAAATATGATAATTTTTTTATTTGTTACTCTGAGTAAAAGGCTCATTACCAGTCATACAAGAATAAAATAGAGAAACTCGAAGGCCAGATTATCAGGAGATGTACAGAAGATGAAAAAATATAACTGTGTTGCTGTGCACTGCTTACAGTTGGTAAATTATTGGAAAGTTTTGTTGAAGATAGCATCAAAAAGTTTTTATCTGTATCTACATCTTTTTATAATCTGCCAGGCTCAGAAAATCCATTTGTGTGTCTTATCTAAGGGCCTTTTCAACGATAGAAGATTCATGTGGATTTTATTTGATTTTTAATTTAAAATCATGGATTGTTCAGCTGTATTGATTATTGCTATTTTCAGATGTTAAAATTAGAGCACAGCAGAATTGATCCTGCAGTCTTAGTTCATTGAAAGTTTAGTGACTTTTGGGAAGTGGAAATAAAGGGGAACTTGTCTTATAAGGTTTGATCCTATTGTCGTGTATATGCAGAGCCGCAGATAATTAAAATACTGGAGCACTGTTATGAGGCAGAGAATGGGCAAAATTTAAGTTGCTTCATGTGGGAGTTTTTAACTTTCTGTGAAGAAGTGAAGCTTTCATCATTTGTTAAAAGAGTAGATCTCACTATGGATTGCATGCTTTATTAGTGTGTTTTGGTATTTTGCAGTGGTTTACATAACAGTTAAGGACTAATATAGAGTGGTTTTTTTTTTTTCAAATTGTACTGTTAACTTGAACAAAATATATTAATGATTTCAGAGAATATTCTGACTTTTTCTACTTTTGTATCTTCTAAGCATTTTTATTGACTAATACCACCGGACATATATATTTTCATTCAATTAAAATAATTGTGAAGAGCTTTATATACTTAATGATGTAGTTTCAGATCACTACCCTGTAATGAAGTCTCTCAGGTTGTCTTTTGAGAAAAATGGAAGTTTGGAACAAGAAACAAAGACTACTGCAGATGTTAAGACTACAGCAATAATGTAGGTCAGGAGAATGGAAATTTGCAATCTGCCTGAAGCTCCAGGGTTAATATCCCAAATGTTCCTAGAGCACTGGAAAGCATATCAGATCTTTAACATGGCAGCATACTGCCACCTAACATCACACAAAGCATAAATTCCGTTCATATTCACCACACATCCCGTCAGGAATTTTTCCCAATCTTTTAGAATGTCCACCCAAACTACTTAAATACATTTTGTGGAGATCACTGGTCAGAGCTGCTTTTTCAGGGGCTAGAACCAAGAAAACCCTTTGGATAGATGCAATCTTTCTGGGAGCAAACAAGCTCTGAAGTTGATTAAATTGTCTGAAATGAGTCTTAGATCGTCTCACTGCAAAGACCTGCTTCCCTCCCTTGCCACAAAGACCCAAGTGCCTGGCGAGGACAGGCGTTCCGTCTGGGTGCAGCAGTTCCTGCCTCCCTGTGGAGGAGCACAGCACACTTACTGGTGCATTAATTTCCTACAGCATTTCAGTCCGAATGATGTTTGCCGGTTTAAGCAATTCAGAAAACAGATCTTTGGTGAGGAACCTCATCCTGATGGAAAAGTAACAGGGCCTATTTGTGGGAGCGGCTTACCCAGCTGGGTATGGGGGGGGAGCAGAGCTGCTGTCAGAGGTATAACCTGAGGAAGCCTTAAGGGACATGAACAGGGAGGAGTGGAAGAACTCATGTGCTTTAGCCTTCCACAACTCTTGGGGTTCCTTGCACTGTAGCTAAAGTAAGGAGAAGGTTTGGGTTCCAGCAGACATCACCCAGACCGGCCCTCAGGAGATATGCTTGGAAAGTGAGAGCTGTGCAGGTACCAGCACCTCTTCCTTCACCCGTTTAGAGGTTGTTTGACAGTCTCCAGTCTGTGTATTGACATGTCTTGACCCTGTTTACTTGTAGGATCTGCCAGGATCACAGAACTAATGCGACAGGCTGCAATATATTTCAGATAGAAATAGATTCACATTTCTACCTCAGTGCTCAGGTCAATGGAGTCACTTCAGAATTACATTTATGTTGCTGAGAGAAGAATTTGACCAATTGCCCACTCTGTCCAACACATTAAATTAAAAAATAATTTAGGTAGCAGTTGTGAATACCCATTTCCTGCCAGTAACCTTAGAGCACCCTATTGCTAGGAGATATTCCTGACCCCACTTTGTGGCTTTCACCTTTTAGTGGAACTAGCCAGTAAGTCTTATCACGGCTTCATTGTGAGCTTGGGACGTACCAGTTTGCTGATGGCAGAGTCCTATGCGTGATGGAGAGAATCAAAATAAGCCCTCTCAGATGTGTGTTGTTTATAAAAAGCAAGTTTGCATTAGTAGAAGATTCTCAAGCTCTTGGATTTTTGGTTGCTTTTATAAAAGTGGGTTTTAAATATTTTAATATTTTTAAAAACTTATAAGGAAGTTGAAGGTAGCAGTTAATTGAGTTAAGAAATCAGCGTCCTGTGATTAGCAGTCAAGATCATATTAATATGAAGACATGCTGATTTAACACCAAACAAGCAAGCTGGCCATAACCCCATTTTTTGTTGTTGATCACAGTTTTTTCTTAAGTTTAGTAACCCCAGACAGTATCAGGTAACAAAGACACTGCCTTCTGGGTCAGTGGGGAAAGTCTGTGCTAAAGTATGTCACAATTAGCCAAGAAGCTCTGTATGAGGCTGATTGAAAGGCTTTGATTAGGAATAGTTTTTAAATCAAGTAACTGTCATCATATTTGTTTTAATGAAAAAGAGTAGGAAAATAATTTTCTTTTAAGAGTTTAACTCTCATGTTTATGGAATAGTAGGACCTTGTTTAAAAACGGGCAATATGTTTGAATTATTTATGTGTCAGCTTTCATGGTGTTTTTTTCTATGGATTTATTAGCATGTCAGTTTGTGTGCTGGAAGTGAGATTCTTCTGTGTGTAGTGCAATGCTCCACAAGCCCCCGGTTGGTCTCTCAGATCAGCACTTAAGGTGCAACCCTACATTCATAGTTTCATACCGTTTCTTTCCCCAAACTGGCCAGATTTATAAACTGAGTTTCCGTTTTAAGCCTGATGCATTCAGGAGAAGTAATTTCTTCTTCAGGGACCCAGTCTGGTGTTCTTCAAGAGCTGAGTTCATACATCCAAAATGTCCTCTGGCATCTTCAAGCAATCTATTAGACTTTCCCATATTCTTCTGTACTTGCAGGCTTCTGGTTTGGGATATGACTCCTTCTACCTGCAGAGCAAACTGCTTACGGCCAACTGGCTGTGACAGGATAGTCTGGCTAAACAGGAGATTATGCTATCTCTGTGTACGTCTGAGGTCCCTTGCCTGTGCAAAATACAGGGGTCTTCCCCTAGCAGATAAAATGTGCTCTTTACTTCAGAAAAGAAAATACGCATAACATGGAGAGAGCTAAAGTGTGATTTGTTGGTATCCTTGTGGGCACTTTGATATTAGGGAATCTTTGACTGAAAATGGAATTAGTCCCCAGTATGTTCGAGATGTCTTCAATGGGTAAATTGCCCCAATTTGGTTTTTCCTCTAAATCTTTCTTCTTGAGTTGACACTTCTTGAGTTATCTGATAGTATATATTCTTTATCAATTCTTTTTTCCCTCATGTTGCATCTCTTTAACCCTTGAAAATCGCAGCTTGTGCAGCACTGCTGTCCCAGAATGCTTGCTACAATTTTCTCCTTTATTAAAGCTACAATAAACCATAATAATGCATCATTTTACCAATCAAACTTGCCACTTAATAAAAATAAAGCAAAGCCAGTTTTTGTTCTTAGACTTTGGGTTTGGGTCTGACCGGTAGATCTGGCAGCTCTGCAAATATATAAACAACAGGCTGTGACCTTCAAGTAAACTCCACTAGGACTAGCGCAATATCTAAAGCGATGATGAAAACTGGTCTTTTTAATTGCCACAGTTTGTTCACTAAGCTGCTAAAGTGACATAAAAAGTCTTTTTGGATATTAAACTAGTTGGCAAGCAGCAGAAACTGCAAGCGAGATCTCAAACTATGGAGAAAAATGGCCCTGTTAGATGTTACAGGCTTGGAAATTTGTCAGCCTGTGCCAATAAGTCAGATGTCTTCCTTTATCCCTCACCAGATACAGTTACAGTGCTCGGAAGTAGTTTTTGACCATCTTCTGAACGACTTTTGACTGTTCTGCCTTCCTTTGCTCATTAGAGAGAATGGAATCGGTGGATTAGTTATCCTTCTTGTCCTTCCTGTGATTGACAATGTGGATAGAATAAAAATGTTGTTTAGGAAGGGAGACAGTGTCTGTGGTACCCAGGCTGTCATTTGATGAAAGAAAAATAGCAGGACTGTGGTGACCAGAAAGTCTGCCTGGGCCTGGATTTCAGAGATTTGTTGTTTTACTAACAGGATGTATCATCTTTCACATTATCAGCCTGGCTTCACCCACTCAAATCTGTTGGCGGACAAACTCTGAATGAACAATTTATATCAGTCAGGGTAATTTTTTAAAGGGTTACACAGTTTTAATTTAAATATCCCTATGTATCAGTACTGCATTACACAAGATACATTTTGCCACACTACTGATCTGCCCATTTGTATTTTTAATTATAAATTTTCCAGAACTACATTTTTATGTAAACTGTTCATGCCACGTTAAAATGGCTGTGAATTACATACACTTCTTTCTTTATAGAGTATGCTACATTCTTCTTTCACATGCAACATGAATTCATATAAATTTCAGTTCCCTTCTGGTTCAATGGGAATTAGAACTTTGCAACCAGAATCAAATATACTGTGTTAAATTTGGTTTCATAAACTCAGTAGTAGTATTTTTATGCTCTGCTAGTAAACAGTTCCTGCCACCTCAGGTGCTTATGTATTTTAAATTTTGTTGCAACTATAAATATTTCATGCAAATGTTTTAAATGTCTTCATCTTGTTATTAATGATTTACAAGCTCATTATTTAAAAGAAAACGCAAAAGAAAGAGGCATTATAAATTGACTTAGGATTATCACGGCTTTTATGTTCAGTGGTGAGATTCTGTATGTTACAAAATTTCAGTTACTTGTCTAAGGAATCTGTGTTCCTTTGAAGTCTGCTTTCCTGAAGACAAAGATTATATATTGCTTGTTGATTGAGAATTTAAACCCTAAGCATTGAGTGATTCAACTGTTATTAAGATTAGATAAAGAAATGACCATCACCCACATTGCTTCTGACACCAGTTTTACTTCCCACAGAGCATCTTACAAGGTGTTAGGCAGACTGGTTTCTTTCCTTCCTAAAGTAACTGAAGATTGGAACTCTCCTTTGATGAGCACAGGCAGATTATGTATTATACATTCAAGCTCATGGTTGACCTTTACAGATGCATAAATGAGAAAAGCAGCTGTTTGAATTGCACTTTCCAGCCCCTTGTGATTCGAAATTGGGATGCCATTTAATACATGCTTATTTAGTGGCAGTGATTTGTTTAGGCCCTTTCTAAACATTGAAGAAGAGAGAATCCTTCCTAGAGGATCTTAGAATCTGTGAGAAGAAAAAGAAGGGAAGCAGAGGTTAAAGACTAGGGAAAAACAATGGAGACAGTCATATATGATTTTCCTTTCCTCTTCAAAATAGCAGTGGGCTCATGAACAAATTACTGAATGTGTACACCTTAGTGTGTCCATATGATAGCTTCAAATACTTCCTGCCGTGTCTTATTCTAATTCTGAAAGATTCTGATCTTTGCAAAGTTTTGCAAGGCTTTTCTCCATATATACATGTAACCGTTTTGTAAATATTGTGATAGGAAATGTCAGTAGTGTCCTACGTGCCCTGCTTGTTAAATCCTGACATGCTTGTGAGAGGTAACCTGGGAGGCGCTGCGTGGCTGAGGATACCCAGTGCCATGTGGCACGTCTGCATTGATGTTCTCCTCGTTTTCCTGGGGCTGCAGGACAGCCAGGCCTTCCTGGCATGAGGAGAACTGCCAGGGTTTGGCACTTCACTAAGAATGAATGCTGTGGGTGGAATTCAGGTGTATCATCAGAGAGGCTCAGAACAGCACAGGCTGAAGTGGTTAGAAAAGGGTAACTAAAAAAAAATCAAGTGAAGAAAATACTACTGAATTTGTTCCCATATATAAAGCACCCATTTAGCCTGCTGTGTTATGTAACATGGCTAAATAATCCTTATTGCCCCAAGCAAGTGTTTCTGGGGACTTGTGGTCTAATCACTGGATTTGCTCATCCTGGAAACAGTGGGATGCTGTCTGACCTTTTATTTCCCAATGACATAGCACAAATATTTATTTAAATGCCACTTTTAGGCTGAAAATAGGTCACCTTGTTATGGTAGAACACACAAAGTTAGTATTGCTCAGATGTTGCCTTCATAATGCGGATACAGTGAGCAAACAGAGTTGGAGACACTGGTGGTGATGAACAGTCACAGAAGTGTCTGCTACACCTCTTTGTGTAAAGTGGGCTCTAATTTTTTTTTTTTTTTTTTTTAAGTCTCATACAGTAAAATTCTCAGTGGATCATCTTACTGAAGTGCAAAAGTTGGAAACCCAGTGAAATTGTTAGACTTTTTCCAAAGGTACATTACAGAGCCCCCTAAGCTATAATAATAGGAATCCGAAAACATGGGAGGGTGACCAATTATACTTAAATCTGGTCAGTGATTTATTTTATGTGGTTGTACTCTGGCTATTTTTTGACTTGTTTGGATCATACTGGCTAAGTGTTCCTGTCCAGTAATACTCATTTTACCCCAACCAGCTATTTAAACCAAGTATATGCTGGTTTTGCTATTGAACAGGAGGACAAGCACTTCCATTATGGTTAGTTGTTTTGTGGCTTTTGGTACCCACCCATTTATTTTGGTTTGTCCTAATCTATATTTATCTATGGATGACAAGATGAACCTGAAAAAAGAAGTAGTTTAAAGTTGCATACCAGCTCCCAGGATGTAAATCATATTGGGCTTTCAGCTCTTTCAAGCTTTCATAAACAGTGCTTGCTGAAAACCGAATCATATTTGTCTGTGACTTTAGTTCATGTTAAGCATTTAATTTTTAACAACAGTGGTCAGTTTCCTGATGTGAACACATGACACTGGCCCCAGAGACTCCAGCTTTCTTTAGCTGTCATCATAACAATTTTTCTTTTTAAAGATACACTCGCAGCAAAATTAGAACTGGGCTAAAGGCTTTGAAAGTAGTTCAGACCACAGTGGTCCTAAAGCAATGGTCTGCTTGCAGTGAGAGTGGAAACTGTGGGCTGAGCCCTGCTCAGCTTGTTTAAAAAAAATAAACTAACATATTAGAGTTAGTTAATGGCATACCACACTGGGTAGTGGTAAAGGCAGAGGCTGACTCCTCTTACACTGTTTAAAGGAGTAGATTGTCACCTGTTTATATTAAAACTTACTGGAAAGACATAACAAGAGCCGGTGAAGAGCAAGCTGTGGGATCCAGTGCCTCACAGGGGAGCTGAAGTAGTGCAAGGATTTTATTGTAGAATCCTCCTCCTGCTTCTCCCCTTAGGGGGAAAAAAGCTCTAACTCAGACAGGAATTATTTCAGGCAGGACTTGTGGTCTCTGTTGGACAGGGAGGTCAGCCTAGTTTATTACAGTGGTTCCTTCTAGCCCTGTATTTAAATATACAAAAGGGAACACAGGAATACTTTAAGCATGTTTGATTTTCAGATCTCTCCATTACCTCTGGGGGCCCCTCGCAAATTCTCATCTGCTCTTTGGTTTTATTATTTTTTGAGAGTCTCCTTTAAAATACTCTCTCCACATTTTCCAATTATTTTATACAGAGCTAGGAGGAAAAAGTCATTTTCCCTATGACTATTTGTAAACTGCCTCCCCTCCAGGAAGAAGGAAGAAACCTTTCTTCTTCCTCAGCTCTTCTTCTTCAGTGCATCTCCAAAAATGTAAATAAAATGGAAATGGGTGGTAGACATTGATTTTGGGGTATTTGGTAGTTAAACTCGTTGCTTTTTTTTTTCCATCTGAGTCACAAAGATGTCCAGTTATAGACTTTATTGACAGCTTAATACAAAATGTGTTGAAACTGATCAAAAGATGCCCAATGGCTCCAATCTGTGTGACACCTCAAATGAGTGCAGAGTAGGAGTAACTCACCTTCCAAAAAACCGCACCTCAAACAACAAAAAAACCCCCCAAGCACACTAGCTGAGTATCAATACAAACATCTTAACTTTTTGTACTTCCAATATCATTGAATTTGATGTAATTGTTTAGGATTTGGGTTTTTTGAAGAAAAATCTTATAAATGGATATAAGCAACAGTAATTTTTTGTACTGTGATTGACTTGAAACTTTAGAAAATGTCATTATGAAGCAACTTGAGCAAAATATTGCATTATTACATTTTCATGATTATTTCCTTTGCAAGCTGGAAAAACGAAGGCCTAGATCATATGTGCTAATGAGAAATCTAATGCAGATTTCTCTACTCTTCTTAGTTATTAGTCACATTTCTCAGTCTCACTTCATGCCAGTTTAGACTTCCAAATTTCTTTATTTTGTCCACATTGAAAACATTACTCTAAGTGACGTGGAGCCAGATTTACTGTCTTGCAATTCCAAAGTGACTTCAGTAAATCACTGGATTTGTTTTGGTGTCTATGCAGGAACAGAGTTTAGCTCGTAATATCCAGTTTTCAGTTTTAGAGCTATCATAATAGTGACTAATCTACCTCCTCACAAGGAGGTCAATTTATTTTGAGCGAGTGAAAGGACACCAGTACAGAGAAGAGCTTTTTCCAGTGTATAAATAGATCTAGCTTGACAGTGTAACAATAGTTCTGACTTTGCTATTGCGAAGGAAAACCAATAAGGGAGAGAGAAGACTGAGTTTCTCCAATGCACTCATTTAGTAATCAAACATTTATTTAGAGACATCTCACTTTAAGTCATGTATTTTAAGTCATACCTTTTTTTT
>VYZQ01018615.1:446-18356 GCA_013400655.1 Mystacornis crossleyi
CCGTTTTGCCGATGAAGAAGGGCAACCATTGATTTTTCCAGGCAAATCTAGTATCTGTTCTTTTAATGTGTGTCCGTAAGCGACACCAGATGTTTCCATTTCGAGTTCTGCTATCCACCGCTAAAAAAGTTGGCGGTTTTATTGCGGCAGAAGCGTTGCTTTAAAGAGAAAGATTTGCCTTAACAACTGCAGCGCGGTATTGAGGCATTCTGAAAAGCCCTTAAATCAAAAGTCGGTAAAACAGGGGGGTTGCTATTAAGGGTATCAGACTGCAAATCCTTTCGGTTTTGTGACAGTGGTCTCCATGAATTGAAACAGAATATGTAGGTGAAGTTTTCACTGTCATATTAAAATAAGTTTAATTTCTTTCAGAATTCAGGCTTTTCTTGGTGAGTGTGTCACCAGACATGAGTTTGACATGATGGCTTCTCTGCAGAGAGGGCAATGGGTGGGTGATTGATCAGAAGTAAATTACTGCTCTCCAACTGTAGACCAAAAAATGTCATTTGCTCCTCAAAATAGTATGAGAGACAACTTGAAAACATATATATTTTTATGCTAGATATTTGCCCTTTGTAGAATTTAGCACAATTTAAATGCCTCAACTAGCAGTGAAAGACTCAGATGCCTACTAGTGGTGAGTAATATTTTAATTCAGTGAAAACTCTTGACAGTAAATGACATGCATAACAAAATTGAGGGTCACATCATGAACACCTTGCATTCTATATGCCTGTGGTAATTTAAAAGGTAGTTTTGGTGTGGAGAAATTTGTTTTCAATTGTCAGTTTTTTGGAATACATAACATTTTCAGTGGTGGAATTGGAAGTGCTAGGTTAATGGTTGGACTCAATGACCTTAGATGTCTTTACAACCTAAATGTTTCTATGATTTTGTGATTTTCTATCTAAAAATCTGAATTATAACAGGGTTTTTTGTAATAGTTAGTATCAGAGCAACTTCCTAAGCCTCCTTTTTTTAGTTCACAATGTATTTTGGATTACCAGAGGTGTTCCTGGGAATAGACAGAAGCGCTCATATTTATCTTAGTCTTCACTACAGTGGATCAGATTATTATTATTACTTTTTTAACGCCTTTCATGAAAAACAGTGTATTGAACACAGAGTACAAGTTTTCCTAGATGAAAAACACAATATCCATGTTTGAGTCTAGCTTTGCCAGATTTTGCAATCCAGGCACAGTGAAATGATCTATTTGGTTATTGTTTAATGAACAATGCAGAGCGTTAAACAAACATCATAGGATTGTAAGAATGCTGGAGTCTTTTTCTCATGCCTTTTTAATCCCTTCACCTTAGCTGCTTGAGTTTGCCTGTTCCAAAGAAATAAAATCTTTTGAAGCTTTCTAGAAATACATTATTTTCATGATCTCTCCCAAATGGCTGCTTTTCATTCTGATTTTTTTCCTTCTGTGTTGGCAAGCCTTTCATCTTGATCACTGACATTTTTTTAATCTTTTGGGTTTTTACCCTGTTCTTCAGATCTACTCAACACATAGCTACCACTGTCATATACCCTTGCTGTCCCAGTGCACTGCATAGGCTGTCTTGAGTCCCAGCAGCACGTTGTATTTATTCTGGGTGTGTCTGATTTCATGGCTTGACAGTTTTAAGGCACCTTTCACAGAGGTATTCCAGCATGCAATGCTGGTCTCTTAACCTGCATCTTAAGCACAACTGCTCATCTCTTTTATTTATTTTATTCATCTTTTACTATTTCATGAATGCTGCATTGATTTAGTTTGATTTTTCTTCCCCCCATATGAGAGTATTGTGTTTCTAAAGCTGCCTGCAGCACCTATACAGGTACACATTATGTGGTTTTCTGCTCTGAGTCTTCAGACCTTACACAGCCATAGATCAGCCAAGGCACTGTCCTCTATCCCAGAACCTGGTTCAGTTGTTGCTAGATTTGATGGATTTTTCACTGTGATGCAGGTATGACAATAGTCACTGACTTGATTCCTCCTTCTCTGACATCTCTTCCCTGTCTTCCACTTAGGATGCTTCTTTATCATAGTTTGTCTAATTTAGAATGAAATTCCCCAGGGGCAGCAGGTGGCTGCTAGTTCCTGTTTCTGGGGAGGGGATGGTGAACACATGTGTGGAGCGGTGAGTGGAGGGGCCACAGCCTCTAACCTGCCTCTCCTGGTGTTTCTTCTTAATTGAGAAGTAGCATGTGCAAAAACAGTGTTTAAAATTAGCAAGTAGTACATTTGGAAGATGATAGCAGATGGGAACAATAATGTAGCAATATGAAAAAGTTCATGAGGATTTGTATAAATGTCTTTTTGTAATTTCTTTTGAGCATTAAACTCCAAAATGTTCTTGATAAGCAGCAGACAGTATGAATTGGTCGCTAGAATAATTACTTTCTCTTTACCCTTCTCTTGTCAAGTTGGTCTCTACCTTTCTTCCATTATTATTGACACCAAGTAGTTATGATCCATAGATTTCTTTTTACCCCAACAGAAATTATTTTTCCCCTCATCCATTAAATATGTGTTTTTTGCTTGATTGCCTAAAGCTTTTGATGTTGTCCATTTTTCCTCTGTGGTTACACAGGTCTCAGTACATAAGTGAAGGCTTGGAGTTCCTTCTCTCTAAATGAGGGTAGATCTTGTAGGTATTATTAATGTTGGTTTTGGGAGCCATGGCAGTGCTGCAAGTATGGTGGTAACAGCAAAAAAAAATCTCTTGGCAACAGAAAAGAGACAGTTTTTGTAATGCTTAGTTTCTTTTGAAGAAGTTGTTAGTTCTGGCTGTGGTAGGTTTTAAATTTGCATGATCAGCTCCCTCTTTGTCTTGTTTGAGGGACTCAGAGACTCACTTGATCATGTTGGTCAATTATTTGCAGTTGACTTTATGTCAGTTTTGCTTTGTAAGTCCGTATGAAACACAGTGAGAGTGTTAGTCATATCTGTGATATTCCTGACAAAATGTGTTTTTAATATTCTTTGTTTCTGCCAAGTGAACGTGGATGCTGTCTGGATGTTGTGCAGGCAAGCTGAGCCTTTGTATCGGCCCTTCCTTAAAACCTTAGAGCATCTGGGGTCCTGGTTGTCATCTGACATGGGAGCATTTCCCTCCTTTGGCTTGGATGTTGGCCACAAAACTCACAGGATGTCAAATGGTGAAAAAACTCTCCCAGCAGCTTTGTCTGGCTCAACTGCTACTGAGCATTTGCCCGTGTCATGCGTGTTTTTCTCCTAAGTTGCACTTGGCTTCCAAGTGGCTGCATGCACTTACCTTGTCAGTCAGGCAGAGAACGCGATCCAGAGCATCTCAAACAAGCACCTGCTGATGGATCCATGGCAGAGCAGCTGCTGGGCCTGTGGTTATTCCAGTTGCAGTGTTTGCCTTGTAAGAAATACGATACTTTGGGTGGGGCACTCTCCTTGGTTTTGGTGTACATGTCCTTGGTTTGAAGTCAGCCTGTGCTAAGCCCCATAAGTGTATTAGGCTTTTCTTTTAAACTGGTTCAGTTGTTGCTAGGTTTGATGGATTTTTCACTGTGATGCAGGTATGACAATAGTCACTGACCTGATGCCCTCGTTCTCTGACATTTTTTCTTTTAAAAAGACTGAATTCTGGGATATACTTTCTTTGCTACTTTCGGTTTCCGAATAACTCAGCTTTTAAATTTCTCTGTATGAAGATGACTTGTTACATGGTACCTTTACAACAATGCCCAAGCTCTCTTTCAGCCTTCTCTAGGATGCCAGCTGCTGGAATTTCAGCAGGGAATGCAATGAAGCTTTGGTAACTGAGATGCAGCTTTGCAGGAAGCACTTGTACATTTAATAATTGGTTCAGCCAAAGAATTTTTGAGCCAGAGGCCTTGGTTTATACCCACACCAAACAGTTCCTCTTTTCTTGGGCTTACCTGTAAATCACATTTTTAGTTAGATTGAATAGTCCTATGAGCTATTGAAAACCAGTAGCATCTCTGTACATCAATGATTGTGATTCACTCCAACGCAGTCTTCAGAAACAGGAGTTGAAGCTTTGGTTTTGCTTTTTATTTAACATTTCAAGATCTGGTTCAATGCTTATTCAAGTTTCAATCCTTATTTCATAACTTGTTCTTTTCTGGGGTAAAGATTTTTTTTAAATCTTGTCCTTTGCATGTGTGGTGCAATAAATGTGCACATGTACAGTGGCTGCACTGCAAGTCTGGGGTGTGGGTGCTGCAGCAGGAATCTCAGTGTTGCCATTCCTTGCTCACTTGCTCCTGTGCACACTCCCCTTGAACTCAGAGATTATTTGCCAATTGGCCCAGCTATGGATGAATGCTGGGGCTGAGCTCAGTGTGTATCCAAAAAAAAGCATGTAGGCTTTAGGCAGGCTTATTAAGTCCATGTGAATGCACAATCCATTGTGCTTGCCACAGGCAAGAATAAGAAGTTGTACAACTGTTACTGAAGAAAAAAGCTGTACCTTCTTGTACTCCAGTAAATAATTTCTCTGTTAGAGCATTGAAGCAGGTTGCATTATAAACCAGCTAGCCTTGGAGGCTACACTAAATAACTATGTGTACTGAAATATATATTCCTGAATAGAAATAGATACAGAAAACTAAATTTTTAGTATTTTAACAAGTCAACAGATTGAGGCCAGACAGTTAGTTTAAATTAATGAAAGTAACTGCTCCTAGTATTTGTGTATATATGTATGTATTAATATGGCAACACTGAGTTCTCTCGTTCTTGTTTCTTGTTATAAGAAAAACCTCTTTGTTTAAATAGTTCCTTACTGGTTTATGTGTTTGATTTTTACTCTGAGTTACTGATTCAAACAAACATGCTGAAAAGTTCTCAAGTATGTGATAGTGAAAGATTCTTTTTCCTGCAGTCCTTTATGCTATGCTCTTCCACAATTGTTTTGCCTTTTTTCCCGACTTCTGGAGGTCTTTTCTAGCACTTTTGTTTGCAGCACTTTGTAACGCAGTTCAGTGATGACTGTGATATTAATTTACAAAAACATTGAAACAAAATCTGCTTTCAAAAATACACATATGGCCTTTTTGCAAGAGGGTGACACTGGTGACATGCTTCCTTTTCTCATTGCTGCTTCCTCAGAGAATTTCCTGCTGGACCAGCTTACATGCAATAATTTATTATTGCTTCATATTGTGAGCCACCAGTTTAGTTTCTGTGGCTCAGAGATCTGTTCTAAACATGGAAATGAGAAAAGTGCCTAGGTACTAAAGAGCAAAGCCTGCGTGTTCCCGAGTTTTTGGCTTTTCCCTGCTTCAATATTTATTCCCCCCGACTAAGTAACAAACCTTTTGTTCCTCTTGCCACACAACAACATCTGGAAGCTAAAATATTTGACCTTTTGGATGTTTTTTATCACCTTTTTATGTATCTGTCAGTACTGTGAACCTTTAAAACCTGACCCAGAGCCTTCTGGGATCGGTAGGACAGTTCCTGTTCTCTCTGGAACATTTTGCACGGTGTCCTGAGAACAGTCACCCTTTCTAGTACACCTCAGCCTTTCTACTACCCTGTTAGTTGTAGCTTGTTGTGCACTATGGGCTGAATTCTAAATCATATCATGTATTTTCTTCACCACAAATGCATAATCCAATACCTTTTCTTTACAGTGCTTTTCATGCAACTTTCTATTGCGTTGAATATTGTCGTGCACTCTGAAGAAAATCAGAGTGTAGTAGGAATGAAACTTTAATCAGAAGTCTTGGATTTACTTTGTGTTAAAAGAGGATCTCGATGTTTTAAGAGAAGTTCAACATTACATATTTTAGCCCTACATTTATAGGATTAGTATATATCCATGAAATTTTGGAAGTGTTTCGATGTGTATGTGACTAGATTCTATGGTGCTGCTAAGTGCTGCTCTGGGCTTGAGGATAGTTAAAAGAAAAGAGGAAAGGAAAATATGCATAAAACAATGGATAGAATATATGTAATTTCTTTCCATGAGAAGGTGAGCAGTGCAACCTTATGAGGTGATGTTGAAGCTGTGAGGGTCACAGTTATTTGCTGTTAGCCATGAAGGCAGAGCTGTATGAGACCAAAAAAGTATAACATGTTGCACCATTTGAGGAATAGGTACAAATTTCTTTGTGGTCTACTGAAGATTTTTATTTCCAAAAATGGTACCTTCAAAACTGGAAAGAATATTTCTTATTTCTTTCTTTGCTGCATAATGGAATAAACCACATAAAATCACAGAGAAACTCAGCTATATATACATATATATTTCACTTAATGTTAATACTAAACGGGTAATATTTCTTATACTGGATGTAGTCAATGCTTTCCCACCAGAGGTAGCAGCAGTGGTTCCACTTCCAGCTGTTGTCCTCAGAAAAGATTAATGAGGTCTACTAAAGTGCCTAAACCCATAGCAAACAGAAAAGACTCTTCTTTGTCCCTTTTTTAGACTCCTTTCTGACCTTCCCTTTAGTTAAAACTTTTCTATAAAATTTTAAAATAGATTTTTCAGTCCTGTATCATCTTAAACACCTTGTCCAGGTGTTTTCTGTGATAATGATACTCAGGGAGCTGTGCTATTCCTGACCACAGTGCTCTCCTAGTAACAGTACTATTTTTATTGATGTTTTTACTAGTAAGCCCTTATGCTTCTCTTCTGTAATACACCATTAGTGGGGCTATAAATGTAATGAGAAAGCCAGTAAGCCACAATTCCAAAGTCCTCTCTTTCTTCAGCTGTTTTGACAGAGCTCATGTCAGTCCTGTTTGTTAGTGAAATGTTCAAGTAGAAGGAGCATTAATAGATTTGCTGCCAAAATCAATTAAAATCAGCTACTTCAGTATGACTTAGCAATTGTACAGTCAGACATCAAGAGCAGATACCTTTAAAGACATGTTTATGTGAAATCCTGCATTGCAGAAGATGCCCAAGTTTAGGAGCAGGTCACTCCATCTTTTTTCACCTTCCTCTGCCGTCTTCTGTATAATCTCAGCCTGTCAGCATTCCTGCCATGCTGTGAGTGAGCAGAGAGGGCCTCTTATCAAAGCCAGTGAGCAGCTCTCATACTAAATTTTCAGCAGTGGCCGTTAGTGGTCAGCCTGTGGGTGTGACAGAAGCAGGGTCAAAGGGGCTGGTGGGCAGAAGGTGTAAAAGTTGCCTGTACATTAATGATCCTCAGCAACAAGTCAAAGATGTTTAGTCTCGATTTTACTGGGTTAGATTTTATGACTAGAACATTACAGTCAAAAGCTCCAGCTTGAAAGATGGACTGTGAATAGCAGGGTGTTTTCCAGCTATGGAATATCTAACAAAAGGAAAAGCGTGTGGGTTGTAGGGACCTGTGGAGATAATTTCATCCAGCCTCCTTTTTGAAGCTGGGCTGTTCACAGCACATCCCAGCAGCCATGTGTTTGTCTGTGGGAGTCTAGAAACCCTTCAAGGACAAGAGTTTGCACAGCCTCTGTAGGTGACCTCAGGGAGTGGTGGAGCTGCTAGCCAGCCTTTGTTCACAAGCAAAATGGAGCACAGTCAATTCAAGTTCTGCCTGCAGAGACACCACGATTAAATGTGGAGATTATTTGCATTGCAGGATTTTTCATAAGTAGGCCTCCTCTCTTTTCCTGACCCTGCTGTAGTTTTCCTTGTACTTCAGCTCTGCTTTACCATGTTTGGCCTTTGGTAAGAGTCTTGCCTCACAAGTATGTGACATTCTGAGTAATTCTCTTAAATACTTGGCCAAACAGGTCTTAAAAATAGTTAAGAAATAAGTTTGAAATTGATCAGAAGGACCAAAACCAGTAGCATTTTTAGGACTTTACTTCTAATGAAGTTAATAAATACCTTTTTCCACCGTCTGTGTGATTTTGTAAGTGACAAATTGTTACTAGCAAATTACTAAACTTACAGAGTACGTACAATCACCTACTGAAATGGCCTCAGTAAAAATGAAAAGTTTTAGTAGAATCAGAAGCTGAGGAGAATATTCACACTTCTTACCTTAGGCTGTGCTCTCTCGGTGGTTGCTGGGAAGGTGAGGGTGCCTCCAGGGGCATGAGGTAGGATTTATGCCTGTTGAGACCCTCATGGTGAGGACATGAAATGCTCGTACCTCTGCCTTTCTATGTGTGCTACTAATTTTGTACCATTATGTTTCATCTGCTGTTTTTACTGTGTTTCCCAGTTGTTCCAGAATGACACTGTGAACCTCCCATTAGCAGGTTTTTCTGCCTGGGCACTGAGCCCTTACACCTCACTGGTTCAGCTGCCCAGGTCAGAGCAGTAATTGTGTTAGTCCATGGAGAGAGCTGAGACCCTCCAGGCAGTGACTCAGAGTACAGGGATGACTTAGCCTGAATGGGGCTGTCATTCTGAGTCACCCTCCAGAGAAGCCTCTTTCTCTCAGTTTAATACAGAAAGAGCCTTACAGGTGGAAGGTAGGTGTTATATTCTCTTTGGTGTCTGTCAGGACTATCATAGTTGCACAAACACCCCTGTGCTACAAGGCTAGGCATAAAAAGAAGACCAAAACAGTTCAAAAACTGGGGTTCAGAAAAGGTGAGGCAGACAAGCAAACTGGGAGATTACCCTGAAATCTGATTACCACCCTTTGTGGTACGCTCACTGCCAGTAGCCAGCTTGCAGTGCACCAACCTGGCAGAGCTGTGGCTACCCAGACTAACGTATCCTGTGATGAATGGAAACATAACCATCAGGTAAAAACCAAGAAATTGTTTTTGTCTTGGTACATTGAACATTTAAAATTTTGTTAGAGCCACATGTTTAATTACAGAATCCACATTTCTTGGTGGAAATTCAGAGTATGTACAGCCTGAACACTGATAAAGGGAGCCTTAGGAGGAGATGAGTGTTGGACAGTGAAATAGGGATCAGGCAAGAACTGGACAGTTCAGTGTCACAGGAGTGCCTAACTCAATCTGGCAGCTAGGAGTGAAAGTAAAAAGAAGTCGGCGCTTCCTCAGTGAGAACATCATTAATTATTTAGAGGTGTTATATAAGGAGGTTGCATATTCAATGTTTTTTGAAGCCTTTAGGAAAAGACAATATTTTTTTTTAAAGAAGGTTTGAAGGCATATTCTAGTGAACCTTCTAAGGTATCTGTGCTGAGAAAATCATCACATGTCAGCACATAGCCTAAAAGTCTACAAGAACAGTATTTTTGTCAATTGTTAAGAGTATTATTATCTTTAACGGTCTTGTTTATATTTCAACTTTACTATTTAAAAGTTAGTCAGGGCGTGCAAATGTCAGAATGCTCTGAGCAACTTTCCTGATGTTTTGTTTGGGGAGACACTATCCCATGCTTGGTTTTGAAACTTGGCAGGCATGTCTGATCTGGGAGAGGGCTTGGACATAGAATTTCAAATGATGAAATCCAGCTGATGTTCAAAGGAAAAGCCTGTTCCCAGAATGCTCCTAGGAGGCCCCTGTGGGAAAAAAAAAAGACACTATGAAAGAAAGCAATGGAAGTTGTGCGTTACAAATTCATGTGATTTTCCCTCTTGTGCAAGTAAATTCAGACACGATCAGAAGTACAGGCTTTCACTGCACTCTTTGCAGTGAAAGTCTTACAAAATATTGTCTTCCTGATGCTGATGTGCCTGAGAAGGCAAATCAGGTCTACCTGTACTCCTGAGAAGTCTGGGTCTGAAATCCTTGATTGAAATCCTTGAAATCCTTACAGGGGCAAAGCTCCTGTCGAGTTACAGGGTTGAATTCTTAACTGACGTTGCTGAAAATTATATGCACATCATATCTTCAGCAGACAGTGAATCCCATTGTGGGCTCACCTGCTCCTGTTACCCACTTTTTTTGAGAGAGATTCCTTATCTTGGCCCATTTCTGGGCAGGTGGAGGTCTTCACTTCCTTCCATCAGAGTTGCCAGCAGGATTTAGGAGGAGCCACAGGTCTGGAGGAAATACTGAATACACCATGCTGCAGTCACATTGCTCTGCTTGCAGGTAAGGAGCAGAGGAGTCGCTGCAGCAGTGAGCAGGGAGAGTGATCAGGCTGTCTGGAGATGGGGGCAGAATCAGCTCCATGTCAGGGTCCACAGGGAAGTCTTCTGCTCTCCTCTGGGGAGTTCACCTGCAGTATTAAGTACAAATAAATAGCCTGTTAAGGTTTCAGTAGCAGAAAACATGAAAGTAGGTGCAGGCAAATTTGGCTGGCACTAGGCAGCTCGAGAGCACCTCATTCTTCACCAGGACTTTGCCTTGTGCCAGGAGGGTGAGTTGTGGGTTAGGTGGATCCCCCCAGTGTACAGCAGAGCTTTGCTTGCTTTGGTGGTGAGCACCAGCGTTTCATAGGCAGCTCTTCCATTCTGTGGTAGTAAATTTGATTATTTTGATTATTCAAAAGGCTGACACAGAAAAATCTTTCTGTACAGCTTGCCCTAGTTCTGGAAAATTTATAATTTTGTTCATGTTTCTGGATAATAGCACTAGAAAGATTAGAAGTTGTACATTACATAAAAAATAACAAATTATCAGAGGAGAGGAAGTACAATAAAAGCATTCACTGACTGCAGCTGGAGTGGGAGTGCTCACCTGGTTACTGGTGTGTCTAATGGGTACAAGGGGTAAGAGTAGAGAAGAGCTATTCTTTGTGCCAGGCTCATTTGTTCTTTTAAAAAAATGCTCTGTTCCAATGAAAGCTGAAGTTCTTAACAATAAAACAAGGATATGTAGATATGACATAATCTGATGGTACAGTGTCACCAGTGTGATATCACAGGCAGTGTTGGGGGGTGGTAAATAAAGCATTTTTTATGTTATTTTAGTATGCATTCTTTAGCTACCTTATTTCCTAATTGCAGTTAGTTTTACACATTTGGGGTTTTTAATGCCCCAATTTTTAATACTGTAGTTTAGTTTTTTCATTGTTTAAAGTTTTATGAGCTCCTGTGGTTCTTCCAGGCTGCATCTCTAGAGCTTTGAGAGATAATTCTACAAAAAGTCTCCCATATAAAACAGATCTGTGAGGTCTGCAGAACCTGTGCAGGTATTGCAGTAACTTTATTGGTGGATAGATGAGGTAAATAGTTTCTTCTGGGTTTGGGGGAGAGGTTTTGGGAGAGGGGTTTGCTTGGGTTTTGGTTTTTTGTTTTGAGGGGGTTTTTGTTTGTTGGGGATTTTTTGTTGTTTTTGTTCTAACATAAAGCTTGGAAACTAATGCAACATACAGAAACATCTAAGTGAAAAAGTCATAATTAAAACCAAACTGCACAAGCTGTCACTTATTTCTGAATATATTTGATTATAAATATTTGTGTGCTTCTAAAGAGAGGATACTTTGAACATGGCTAAAGGAGCTGCTTAAATGCAGTTCAGAAGCTCACTCAGTGGTGTTGATCCACTGTCCCCCAGATAACTTTCCCTAAGCCTGCAGAAGAGACTCTAAATGTTGGAAAAAGAAACAGACGCTGATCTGGGAGGAGACGGCCACCTTCTCTCTTCTTTGTGTTGAGTTGTATTGTGATGTTGATGGGAATGGAAAGGATAAAAAGTAAACTAAAGTCATGTGGGAAGCAATCCTGCTTTAGTCAGGATGAATGTGGGGACAGGCTGAAAAGCTTATTAGCTGTTTTCTCTTTTCTGTGATTTTGCTAGGGACTAATTCTGAGTTGCAGAAGGCAGCATCAAGATGGCAAAAAGAGATGCTTTTTGCTTAATTGGGATGATTTGAAAGAATTAAATATGATTAAGCTGGATTAGGTGCTTTGCACTGTTACTGCCCTTTGTACCCTGGCAGTAGCTGGGTTGCCCCTTGGGTTGCCCCTTGGCTTGGCATCACGCCTGGCACTTGGCAGAGGCCTGGGATGCAACACCTTAGGCTGCTGGCTGCTCCTACAGGCTAATGCATACAGCCTGCTCTGGGCAGTCAGCACCTGTGGCTACCTTGCTCAGGACAGAAGGCAGGACATGGAGAAATGAGAAGTGAAACATTGGAAGAGATGAGTGAGGATAGAACTGGCCAGACATGAAGGAAAACTGGATCACATGAAAGGATGAAGTTTTTCTACTGTATTGAGAGAGCAATAGCTAACAAAAGCAAAAGCTGTTCTTTCCTGCAGAGGGGAGGTGGGCAGAAAGGTGTTAGATAGATATCGGGTGTCCCTTCTGCTTCATAAATGCACAGTCATGCACTGACTGTTAAATCAATATGCCCATGCAAAGCTCAGTGCAAAATGAGACGACCTACATTATGAACAGGGTGGAAGAGGTAAGTGCAAAATGGCCATGCAAATTATTTTGCTCAGTTGGAGGTATTTATTTGGGTTTCATGTTAGGTAAAGATAATGCATCAGGAGAAGAGTGCAATTGCATCTTTTACATGGCAGCTTTCATTTTGTCCTGGGAAAGAACAATTAGATTTCTCCAGGCAAGTCAGAGTAGTGTGTTTGGTTTTGTGTATCAATTAAACCACCAATACTTTTAGGGGAACTGCAATTACTCCAGATTACATGGGACATGATTTAGATGAAGTGGGGGTTTGATATGTGGATTTCATTCAAAATCAGACTTCTTGCTTTGCATTCAGTTGTTAAGAGCTGGAGTGTTTGTATCCCTGGAGGTCAGGAACCTGGTTCTGTTCCAAAGGTGGCTGTTCATGCCCTGGAGTGCTGGTGTGCCCTCAGAGGAATTCAGCTTTAAACAAAAGCAGTCTGTGTATAACCCACTCTCTTCAGAACCAGGTGGCTCACAGCCACTTTTCAAGAATGGAAGAGTTCTATGATCATGGTTGCTTTTAAAGAAAAGATAATTTGGGGGAACCTGTATTAATTCCAGTTAAATGAAATTCCTGACTGTTTGCATGTGGGCTGTAGGTTCTCTTGTTGTACAGATATGGGAACATTTCTTGAAGGAGAGCTTGTGGCCCATGCTTGCTCTGTAGCCAATGTGCACTACACAACATTTGTGTCTTGTGTGTATCTTCGTGCTGCAATATTCCCTAACCTTGCTAAAGGAATTCATCTTAGAAAGAAACTTCCATTATGTAGCCCCTGATTTTGTATTTTGTCAGACTGAGCAAAACAAGTACTTGCCCTTTTAGCCTGCCATAAGGTACTCAAGACTTCTTTACAAAATGGGTGAAATAACTTCTCACCAGGTTTCAGAGCCAAGGTTGTGCATATAATTTACTGTAAGGAGTTGTAGTTCACACACTCTTTCTTTTATTCTGCTAACTTCATATGCTTATTAGTTAGAAATTTTGATGTTTTCCCTTTACAGATGACACTGGCTGTCCCAGTAGCCAGTCAGTATCTCCAGTTAAGACTCCTTCTGATGCTGGAAACAGTCCGATCAGTTTTTGCACTGGTAGCGATGGAGACTTCTCCAGGAAGAAATTCAGTCCAGGGTCAATGAGTGAAGGGAATACTCAGCTGGCTCGATATAAGAA
Source organism: Mystacornis crossleyi (assembly GCA_013400655.1). Taxonomy (NCBI): domain Eukaryota; kingdom Metazoa; phylum Chordata; class Aves; order Passeriformes; family Timaliidae; genus Mystacornis; species Mystacornis crossleyi. The sequence continues at coordinate 13,848 of VYZQ01018615.1, forward strand.
GGAGACAAAGACAAGCCTTGTAAAGCCCGGTGAGTATAATTCCTTTCATTTCCTTAATTACACTTTCTAATTGACTGGTATATTTACGGGTGTCTACATACATTGTGTTGTGCCACCTGTGATACCACTAATGCTGATAGTAAATAAAATAGTTGGCTTCTTTTTGTGGAGCCACCCAAAAGATATGAAAACACTCTTGTTACTGTCTTTTTCATGGAAATATAATTAACTGACATCTTCACTTTCTTTTATGAGGCTCGATGGTGATGTCAAATAGCTGAAATGGATTTTATTCTGTTTCATAGTAATTGCACACATATTTCACTGCCCAAAGATAAATGACTCTTAATATGAGAAAAAAAGTCTTGCGATGTCCTTAGATATATTGTTGGATCCTGCCTGACATTTGTGCTGCCAGGCTCTGATAGCTCTGGGGCTACAAGATGTCAGACCAAGGCAAGAGGACAGGCAACCTGTGTGTGGGAGTTGGGCAGATTTGGACCTGTACTGCAATGGTTGAGTCAAGAGTGTATCTCCAGTGCCTCAGCTAATGGGCCACCTCAGACCATCAGCTAAATCAGCACCTGCTTGTCGCACATCCGAGAGTAAATACCCAGTGTGCCATTGGTTCCTCTAATTTTAGTGAGTAGATATAAAATGTTTTATATCATTTGATTCATGTGCAGGCAGCTCTCGATTACAAATGGTCAGGATATTTGTGCTGCTATTTAATTAATCACGGAGACAAGAGTTGGCCCTGTGCAGAGCCAGCTGCAGAACTGACATGGTTTATGAGCTCAGGTACCTCCTGGCTATATTGTTTCCAGAATCATGTTACCTCTGGAAGCAATTTAGATACTTTCATGAAAATCCTGCTCAGATTTGCCAGCACCATGTTCAATCCAGAAACAGTAGAGAATCTGTTGCAAAATCTCCTCACTGGCTAGGTCATTGAAGGGCTGATTAAGTCTGACTTACCACTATCCCTGCAAGTTCTTTGGCTCATTTCATAGCACCATGTTACTTAAGTGTTCCCAGTCTCCCACTGCTGTGCAGAGTGGGTGATAGGTAATAAGTTCTACAAGGTTTGCAGTGAATGTGGTATATGACAGTCAAATATGCAGCTGTGGCTACCACAGCCATTTTGTTTGTGAATATGAATGGCACTTAGCAAAATGTGAATAATGAATGCAAAAGGTTTTTTCTAATGAAGAGTTCTATACTCATGGAGAAGAGTTATGCACCTTTTTCAATGAATTACTTCACTGTTTTCAATTTTACACTTAAATTGCCTTATAAGATGAAGTTATTAGCCTTTTGCAGTAATCAGCAACTGGGTCTGTTTTATAGAGTACTTCTAAGTTCCTCCTGCCAAATATCTCACACTTTTTTAGTGGAAAGCTGTTCAAAATCACGTCATAGTCAGTGTGAGAGCTGACACAAGTGAGGGACATTTCAGACCTGGATGCCACGGGACAGCTGACGTTCATTTTCCTCAGTGTTGGCCACAGGGGTTAATGTGATTTTCTACCATTGCTACCTCATTCCATGGCTTCAGGTGGACCCAGTCTCTTCCCCATGACGTACTTGCACATGAATTTCTGGTGACTCAGTAAAGAAGATGTAGCTATTGTGCAAAGAGGAGGCATCACCATGTAGCAAAACACACAGGGAGTAATAGGGGATCAAAAGAAGGGGAGTGGGGTATGGAGGAGAATAACAGCAACATGTTCTTGTCATACATAAAAGAGATTGCATGTAATTTTCTCTTTACCAAAAGCTCTTCTTGATTGATAGAGATTATATCTACTTCATATTAATCTGAAATAGCTTGTGACAATGACCACATAGCAGGAGTCAGATATGAGAGACAAAAATCCAGCCTACCACTATTTTTTACCATGTCCTGCTCTATGTTTCTTACACAAGTACATCAATCATGTGCACCTTCAAAATTCCTGTCATTTTGCTGAAAATCTGTCTGTTTCCAGGATTGTTTTCTCGGAACATGCTGAATCACAGATGAAACACTTACACAAATATTTAGACAATTCAGGAAATGTCAGAAAGGGATAGCACTGAGAATGAACTCTGGGATGTTTTTAGGCTGTTCCCAAGCTCTGATACTGTTCTACTTCTCTAGTAACATCACTTCATCTTTCTTTTCTGTACTTCAAAAGACAAAATGCACATAGCCTTTTTTTTTTTTCCTCTAACATCCTAAGGCCTTGTTACATGAGTCTAAGCCATCTTCACCTCTTGAGGTATTAACAAAATAGATTTAGGTATCATTCATATTTTATGTTGCTTGCATAGAGAACCATACATAATCCTGGAATGCTCTTGCTAAATCTCTAAAATATTTATAATCATGGAGAAATTACTCATTTGAGAGAGATGAAAATGGTTTCTATTGTGCATTAAATCTGAATCACAGCAGTGTAGAAGTGAATTTGGCTTAAAATCTGTTCCTGCTTTCCCAGGGAAGGATGGAGAGGGCAGGAACATTAAGGAAGATAATAGAACATCCACTCTCAGAGATAGTTACAAACCTTTTAATTTCTGGATTTTAGAAGTAGGTCCTTCTTTTAGATGTGATTCATTAATACAATATTAAAAGCAATAAAAAATATATTGCAGAAAATGTCCTCACAAAAAGGCACTAAAGGACTTAATTAACGTTGGTCTTAATTTTGTATCAAGATGCTGTGCTGAATCCTACAGTTTTTGTAAATGAATAAACAGTACCATAAGCACTTCTACATGTTCACATTCTTGTGTAGTCCTCCTTGAAAAATCCCTCTTGAATTCCTGTAGTTCATGTCCACATCCTGTTGAGAACCGTGGGAATTGTTTTTCTTCCTTTGACAGTTGTTCTCGTCTTCTTTTTTGACTTCCATTAGAATGCTTAGTGAAAGGATTCAAAATCTGCCTCTGCAAGCTGCAAAGTACTGATAAACTTTCAAAGACACGGATAAAGAAGAGAATCACTGGCAGAAGTTGTGTCAATAGCTTTTAAAAGTCTTGCATGTTTAAACTAACATAGACGTATTTAAATCTCTGTGAGCATCAGAATTTGAGAAGGGCATCTGATCAGCTGTGTTCAGCATTTCTATAAAGTTCTGATCTTGCTTTTGGTGTTACAGGCACACTTGGGACAGTGTACTGAATGTTTGCTGTTGAAGCTGTTTCTTAGAGCCCATGGAATTGCAGAAGTTTCACATGAAATTATTAAGACCTAAGAAAAAACATTAAGGCTGTCCCAGACCTTTTAGCACCTTCAGGATCCTGCAGAGAGAGGTGTAAACACCACTGCACAAAAGGAGCCCGAGGTGAGCCCCTGTTAGGGTCAGCTCCCAAACCTTGTAAGGACTGGCTGTCTGTCATTCACAGCTTGGTACAGTAATAAACATTCCAGGCAGCAGTAGACTATGCAGAAAAGTGGTTTGGGGTTTTTTTCACTGCTAATAAAACACCTGGCCATTTATTACTGAATCTGGCTAAAATAGCAATATTTTGGATTTCAGTGTAATTGAACTGCTATGGATTATGTTTCAAGAAGGGTCATCACTGGGAGTTTGGACATTAAAACTTTATTCTGTTCAGATTAACAGGAAGATCTCAGGCTTTCACCCCACAGAGCACCTACATTTGTTGGACAGTAGGCAATGAGCATGAATTGAAAACATGAAATTCCATCTGGACACAAGAAAACACTTTTTTTTTGTCAGACAGTGGTCAGATACTGGCACATGTTGCCTGGTGACGTTGTGGAATCTCCGTCCATGGACATATTCAAAACTCAACTGGATATGGTCCTGGACAGTCTGTTCCAGCTAGACTTACTTTAGTGGGAAATTGGACTAGCTTGTCTCCAAAGGTCCCTTCTACCTCCCAGTGATTCTGTAATGCTGTGTTGCTGGACTTTTTTTTTCTTTTAAATAGTGCATCAGCCAGATCTTGTAGTTGCAAGGCACAATTTGTGGTTTTCCTGCCCTTTCTTGGCCACTTAAGTTAATAAAAATGAAAGTATATTTTTAAAAAATGTCTTTTAACAATCACTATTCAACTAAAAATGTCATTTAACTTCAAGGCAAATTAAGTAATCTTGTACTCAACATATGTTTCCTACTTTTTCCTGGTGAATTTCATAAGTCATGATAAATGAGCCTTGGGGTAGGGTGTCCCAGTCTGAACAGATTAATCTTTGAAGTCTTTAGGACTATTAAGAGTTTTAGGAGAGACTGGTGGAGCAAAATGTATTACCCTTACTTGGCTGTGAGTATTCAATATGTGCAGGTGCTTTTTTTGGTCAGTGTTGGAGCTGATAGTGATCAAAGAAGAGGCAAGGGAAATTACCCTAGACAACTGGAAATATTAAGACTAGAGCTTAAACAAGCCAAACAGATCAGAGAAGAAATGCAAGTGTTAGCTACAAAATATATTTTTTCTGTTAAATATGTCTAGTTGTTAAAACATAATGCTCTTCCTGATGTTTGGGGTTTTGTT
>VYZQ01018617.1:0-37698 GCA_013400655.1 Mystacornis crossleyi
TGGGAAGGATGGGAAGGTTCTTGAATGGTCCATGTTGAATGTGCAATAAACGTAATTGAAAGGTTTTTAAAATATATCTTTATGAAACTTAAACTGAGTTTGAAAAATTTTACATAAGCTTAAACTGAATAGGAGAAAAGTGTTAAGATTTTCATAGAGAGTAAGCACACAAAACTGAATCAGAAGAAAGATTGCTTTTTTAGAAGGCCAAACAATTCACCTGAGACTTGTATATAGCCCAAAAAGGGGTTTTAAAATGAATAGAAAAAAGAAATATGAGACACTGGAGTGAAGCAATAAAAAGATTTTTTTTTCTTCCCATGAAAGAACTATTATGCTATTGAGGAACCAAAGCCATAAATGGCCTATAATATTACTAAACAATTTTCAGAGGAATTACATTTTTTGAGCTATAAGTAGGTATATTATCTAAAGTACACATCCTTCAGTCACTATTTTCCTTGGTATTGGAATGGTTCTGTATTTTGAAGAATTTAAAAATTGTTACAAGATAAAAGAAATCTTATTTTATTTGAGGAGCATGGAATAATTTAAGTAGGTAGGAAGCAATTCTGGAACTCATCTAATCCTTAATGGTCGATCTGGATATCCCTCCTACTTTTCAACTCAATATGTCCTTAAGTGTGTTTTCTCACCAAAGAGGATTTCTTCAATGAGAGAACAGTATTATATAATATCATGGTTTAAACATATGTGAAGTATATTTATATGATTGTGAAAAATATACTCTTCAATTTTAAAACTGTATCTTTCATTCCTGGAATGAGCCCCATAAAGGCACACTTCTCCTTTCCTCTTCAAAAGCAGAAGCAAATCCATCAACAACCTGCAAGGATAGGTGCTTGTTTTAAAAAGATGGTGCTTTAGCTATCTTTTTGTTTGAATACTTGTTGAAACATTTGAATTCAGTTGTATTTCTTCCAGTTTAGATGGTAAGCTCATGCTTATTTATATTGACTTAAGGGAAAAACTGAAAAAATTCAAAAGTACAAAATATTATTAAGCTCCTCCAAATTCTTTCTTCCTGCTTAAAGCAGTACAAGACGAATCTTGTTTGAAAAACCTTTTTTTTCATAGTCAATAGATTTTTTCCCAAAATTTCTTCTGTACTATGTAGCACCTACTCTCATCCACATTATTCCTGCAAAGTTCCAAAAATAGAACAATGACATTAACATACTAAAAGCTAATAAAGAAGAAATCAGTACATGTTCTATCTTGATATTAAAATTATGAAATACTTTGGTTCTGTAGGAGCATTGAATTTTTCTCTTTAGATGCATTTTATGCATCACACCTTGTTTCTTGGAACAGGGTGAACCCTGAAAATAGGACAGGTTTGAGAAGAAAGAGATTGAGAAACAGTGGAGTACAACAGAAGACAAAGACTATGTGTGGAAAGGCAAACAGCATGGAAAAAAGCCAGGAGGCAGAGTGAACCCTGTTCTTACTGTGCATAAGGTATGAACTGATTTGAGGAACGCACCTTCCACCTCTTCACCACTGCATAGCACCAGCTGTGTGATCAAGCTGCCCAGAATACCTACAGTGTTACTTCCTGTTTGACAGTTAGTCTGGACATTGGTCTTGGAATCCTCCTATCTGAAAGGCACTATACAAAAAAGTGTTCTTATTAATAAAACCTTCTTGCAGCCGAATAACCAAAAATCTCTAATTTCATATTCTTATTTACAAATATTAGCACATATAATATACTTTTTAACTTTTTTCTTAGGTTGCCTTTTCTGGATTTACAAAGCAAGTTTGAGTAATATGCATTTTTAGGGAGTAGCTGCCCGCTTAGAACCAGGGGAAAACAACTTACCTTGGACTCAGACTAGTGAAAAAGTGGCAGCCATATCCACAACTTTCACAGTAATAATTTTGTTTCCAATAACTCTAAAAATTGACAAGAAGTTTTGCCAGTACTCTCAAACTGCATGAATACATTATGATGAATAAACATACAAACTGCATGAATACACAAACAACAGAATGAAGAATTCCCCTTAGGACTCATGTCATAAACTTTAAAACAAGGTACCTGTGTAGAATGGGAACAGAATAATAACCCAATTAACTTCAGAATCATACACTGAGGAAGGTGTAGACTGTGCTAAGATCATCTCTCAGCCTTCTCTTCTTCAAGATGAACAGACCAAATGACCTCAGCATCTCTTTATAAAGTTTAGCCCTCAAGACCTGTCACCATCTTGGGCACCATTCTCTGGACACACTTAGTAGCTCTATATACTTCTTATATTCAGGCCCCTCCTCCCCTTCACAGCACTGGAGGTGAGGCCGTCCCAGCTCAGAGCATTGTGGGACAATGCCCTCCCTTGCCCAGCTGGCCATGCTGAGCCTGATACACTCCAGGACACAGCTGGCCCTCCTGGCTGCCAGGACACTGCTGACTCAGATTCAATCCGCCCTTGATATACACTAAATTGCAACTAAGAAATAGAAAAATGAAAGCAAGTTTGTCAGTATCTGAGTTATTGTTAAGACTAGCCCAAATGAGATAATAAATTAGCAGTACAATAACTGAGTACTAGTAGTACTAGTACGGAGGACTGTGATTGTGGAAATGCACTCTCAATCTGTTTCTCATTCACTAGAATTCAAAGTTTGAGATGTCTCATAGTACCTTAGTTTTCTTCCATTTTAACCATTTCACTCATTAAAATCTTGTTACATTCATACAGTAATGAAATTTCAAAGACATTTTTAAAAGGGTGAAGACAAATATTGTGAGGTTTATTGGGGCTTTTACAAAATTTTATCCTTACAATCAAAGTATCTAATTGAACAAATAGATTAAATATATATAAAAGTGAAAATAATATATTCAGTTTTTCAGGTAGAAGAAGGAGTTTGTTGGCAATTGCTTATTTAGAAGAACAAAACAAACCATTTGCCCCAGCATGTATTTTACAGGAAAGTGGAAGCCTGCAGTATGTCAGTAGTAATTAACATGCAACTTTTATCATTTTCATTTCTACCATCCTAATTGAAGGTATGCTCTTGTTTCTTACAAACAAACCACAGTAAACCTTTTCTTTATGCATTTCTGATTATTTATGTAGTTTTAAAAATCTGAGTGTCTTGCAGAGCTGTTAGAGCTCAGCTAATGAAACTCTGAAACCAAATTTCTATAAGGCCTAAAGAGCCAGGCAATAGATTTAATCTTGTTCTAAAATGATGCTGTTTATGTGATTATCTGTAGTTTTCATGAAAATATCTTTTCTGAACAGTCCAGGTAACTGTCAACCTTACATGTTTCCAAATAAGAACAATATTAAATCTAAGGCTTTATTCAGGATCTAAAAGAGAAGTACGGAAAAAAAACTGTCCTGATTCATTTTCTCTTGTTAGAACTAGCAAGCCTGAGACATTTCATTCTACAAATTGCCTCAGCCTTCCAGAGAGATGATTATTACATTTCACTGCAAATTCTAGACCAATTTTTTTGATCCATTTGGAAGACTAAATGAAGCAAAGGCTCATGCACGGAGTAAATTTGCAACTGCTAAGAAAGAAAAACAGTAATCATAGTACAGTGCTAGCTTTACAGTTGTTGACATTAAATACTGTGTACTTGGTAAGTTTTCAGAAACATAAACAAGATTATGCTAATTTTGACTTTCAAGAAAAAAGGGGGATGGTGTACTCTTTTGAGAAGAGAGATCATGTGTCCCTTGCAAAACCACCTTTTCTGCGTCAGGCTGAAGTCAGCAAACCAGGTCTAGAAATACTATTGACAATAGTAAATTAACACAGGAGTGCACACACTGAGCCATCTCTTCTGTCTTTCATATTTCTCACGTGAAAACTGAGGACATAGGCATAAATGAAAAGTACAGTGATGTAATTTTTGACTTGGTAAGCCTTTGAGGAAGGAATTAAACTTGGCACATAAAATTAGAAGGCTTGAAATCTGGTATCATGCACTGCTTTGATGCAGCAGATTGTCAGACATTGCAGTGGTCAATGTTAAACTAAATTTGTGGTTCTTCTGTGGTCCTTCACTGTGACAAGGGTGTTTTTCCACATGAAATATTTGATATGAGCAGTCACACAGCTAGTGTAGATGATTCTAGTTGACTGCTGCTCACAGATGAGTATGCCTAGCATCACAGTATAAGATTTCTGAATACAAATTGATGCTCAATAGAAAAGTTATTTGGCTATGATTTTATGTAAAGATTTTACCTGTACTGAACAGTACAGAAAGATTGAAACTGTACATTAACAGTTGTCTAATGCACTAGAAAATCTAGACCTCTTCCATAAACTACATAAATGCCACATACGCAACAAGTATTAAACAAGGAATACTGATCTTAAGTTAATATAATGCTTTGACTAAATTTTAAGGAAAAGGAAAAAGAGATGTCATCTCCATAAGAAAAAAAAAAGGGGGGGGGGGGAAGCCTGAAAACAAACAAACAAAAAAAAAACCCCAAACCCTTTTGTTCAAATACTTCTCTTATCATGCTATAAGTGGAGTATCTTTGGAGCTGGTTTTTGTTACTCTTTCCTAAACCAGAAAAACTTTCAGACTCTGATTTAGAAATAGTAATAATAATGACAACATTAGCATTATAGAAAATACAGCAAGATTATAAAAAACTAACACTGCAAGAACAAAGAAAGCAGAATTTTGCTTAAGGTGAATATTCATAGAATCACAGAATTATAGCATTGCTTGGACTGGAAGGGACCTTAAAGATCATCTAGTTCTAAATCCCTTGTAGCGGTCAGAAACATCTTCCACTAGACCAGGTTACCCCCATCTCCATCCATCCTGGCCTTTAACACTTCCAGGGAAGGGACATCCACAGCTTCTCTGGGTAAACTTTCCCAGTGCCTCACCACTCCCACAGGAGAGAATTTCTTCCCAATATCTGATCTAAACCTGCTCTCTTTAAGTTTGAAGCCCTTCACCCTCTTCCTATCCCTTGTAAAAAGCCTTCTCCATCTTTTTCTTGCAGACAGCCTCAGTATTCTTCCCATGCCTGACCTTGTCCTTATTTCAAAGTGAAGATCCCCGTTCAACCACACTGGCCTTCTGCCTTGTTAGCTTACTTCTAACATTCTGGAATTGCCTGGTTCTGTGCCTTAGGAGGTGATGTTTAAAAAGTGACCAGCACTGACAGACTCCAGAAAAACATTTTTCAGGGGACTTTACTCACTAGTTCCCTGAGTAACCTGAAGTCTACTCTACTTATGTCTGGAGTTGAAGTGACATGTCTGAAGTTTTGCTGTCACTTTTTACAGTCAAACTGTTTCCCTGTTGGGTTCCGTTACCTCAGGGGTCTTTGGCTCATCTCTGTAAGACTGCAAGTGTATGCCAGGCTGGCTAGTACATCTCGTAGTCACCAACAGAGGTGGTCCAGCACCCTGTCCCTCTAACCTTTGTGTATCATCCCACAGCTTGCCAGGGGTAAGCCTGATATTTTCCCCCTTCACATCTAGTTTTAATCTCTGCCAATAAGCCTTGCTAGTTGCTGAGCAAAGACTCCCCTTCATCTTAGGGAAAGGTGAGCCCCCTATGATGCCAGCATGCCTGATGCTGTGTAGGCAAATTATAGCATTATGATTGGAAAACCAATCACAAAACAAACAGTGTCAAAACATTATAGAGAAAACGTATAAAAAATCAAAACAAACACAAGCCCCCAATAACCCTCAAAACCACCTAACAGATGGGACATCGAATGCAGCATGAATGCTCCTCAGATAATGTAGAAACATGCCAGTTCTTGAGTAACTGTATTGACCTGAATTTTTCTGGTGATCTGTGCAAGTACACTGCCTTTTCTTTGATAATCTTACAAATACTGAGAAGTGTTTTATTACGAATTACATTTTAGAGATGTGAAAACTGCTAGGAATAAGTTGGATGTGATACATATATGGGCCTGTACATTTTGTCGCTAGCTCTGGACTGGCTCAAAATTTATAAGATGAATGTTCTACAGAGTGAGAATTCTCTGTGCACATCATTTCTACCTATATAAAGAGGATTTAAAACTTCCGTTCATATAAGGGTGTAAATTGGTATTTCTATGTGAAATTTGTATTGTGCCGGATTTGACTAACATGCTTCAATGCAAGTACATTTGTACAACAATATAACCAATGCAGGAACACTTTCCAAAAGTGGTTACAGACATTTGAGTTTACAGTTCTGAAACTGACTTCACTTATTCAGATTGCATTTTTCTGATTTTTTTCAGAAGCACTAAATTGAATAGAAATATCCCATGTAGTCTAGGAGTAAAAGTCAGTGTTCTTTTCTTTGATAGCTGGGAGGAAGTTGAAAAGAAGAATCAGTATCTATTTTAAATCCTTTTTTTGCACTGGGCAGAGCTACATTTAATGGGAAATTCATTTAGAATTTTGCTGTATTTGGTAAAAGTAAGTATTCCTATAACTAGAAATACATACTAGAAAGATATTGCTGGTTCTTAATATCTTAAACATTTTTCCAATGAATATATCGTTGCAAAATGGCAGTAATTTCAACCATAATTATTTTCATTAAATGTTTATTTGCATAAACTGTTTTATTCATGCTATTATAATTTACATATACTGTTAACAAAGCCCAGGCTATTTCATGTCCCATTTCATATGCAGCTATGACTGATTAGTTCAAGCACATTGCATGATCATGCATATACATTGGCATAATTTTCATCATTTTGTATCCATATCTGGCAAGTTTTGTTTTCAAGTAGATGATCTTTACTAATGAGGTGCAGATTTCTTTATGTAAATCAAGGAGCAACAAAAGACACCCCCCTGAGCTTCCTTGATCAGAAAGCTGTCTAACCATATGTAGTAACACTGCAGCAGAGTCCTACCTAAAGTCTTAGTGTTTTGGGCAGTTTCATCTGAGATAACAGTCAAGAACAGTAGTCTGTCTTCAAAATAATTTTTCAAGTTATAAACATTATAACATTATAAACATTACAGCAACTTCAACTGTTGCAAATTAAGAAGACTCCTTCCCTAGCCATTATATCAATCTCTATATTATGAAAGTGTATTACAGTGCAATGTAAGGGAATGAGTTGGTGGAATTTACTGAAGGCTTAGATATTAGAAGACTTAGATATTCACACTTAAACAAAAAATATTAAATAACAGCCTAGTCCACGAAATAAGGACTTTTCTTCTTGGAAGCTTAGGGCTGTGTGTAAAGGGTAAAGGACATGCTTGAACAGACAAGATAACACCTGCATTCCAGTCCCTCTAACACACTTTTCTTTGGTGGAGCTATCAATGTTGTCTGGTATCATAAATAAGTAACTATGGAAAGTCTGTCTCCTGGGGCATCTGGATCACTAGACAAGTAGCAAGAATTCTGAAAAAAAAGTTGTTACTTTCAGACTTTCACTATAACTTGTAACTGGTAATGTGGTGTTCCTGATTAATTAAATTACACTGTTGGTGAACCTTCGAAGGTTATTTGAACCTTATGTAAAATCACAGTCAGGATGCCTCAATACTACTGAGACACTTCATGTGCATGAATAAATATTTACTCTTGTACATCAGTACTTTCCACCCTAGCTCTTCCCCTTGGTTAGCACTGGCCAGTTGTGAAGTTTTGTGACAAAGTATTAATCCATATGACCTGGTTGCATATTACAGGAGAGACAAAACTGTCTTGTAAGAAAAGGAGGAAATAATACAAAGGAGGTGTTTAAAAGATATGTCGATGTGGCAGTCATGGATATGGTTTAGTAGCAGACATGGCAATACTGGACTCAAAGACCTTAAGCATCTTTTCTAAGTCTTAACATTCAGGAAAATGGTATTAGAGTAACTATTTAATATGAAGATGGATATAATAGAAAGAATTTGGAGAGCCGTCTGGATCAAATATATTTTGTGATACTCAGAGGGATTATGATTCACCTTCTCTCAAATTTGATCTTTTTCTACTGTAGTTTCAGAACTGGCTAGCTCCTTGGTTTTCCATTTGGACTTACTCTTTATGTCCCTTACACAGTATTGCAATGTTTGTATTTTCAGGAAAAACCTAAGAGCTTAATGTGTTTACACTTCTCAGAAATGTATTTTAAAAGACTATTGAGGTCTTTAATCTCTGAAGTGGTTTTCTGTTTCAATTTGTTTAATTTATTTGGTTTGGGGGGAGGGGGTTGGTTTGTTTTTTAGTCTAGCTGTCTCACTGAGGTATTTAAGTGTTTAAAATGAGAAATTTTTCTGGATTAGGTTTTTATATTAGTCCTTTTTATTAAAATGACTTTGAGCCACAGAAATGACGTTAATTCTAAAATCACTGCTGTGAACTGAAGATCATATATGCTAAAGCTAGCTATCCACTAGGATAAAAACACAGAGAGAAGGTCCAGCAAAGCCTAATCATAACAACCAAAATTACAAGGACAGATCTTCAGAAATATCAAGCTATATCAGCTGTATTGACTTAGCTTCTTAACTGGTTTTCAGCTTTCAGCTTAGTGTTGTTCTGGTTACACGGCGATTATTTCTCTGTTTTCTCTATTTCTATTTATCTTACTTCATCACATGTAGGTGCTGCAGACTGATCACAAGGTATTTCTAATCAAATAAGCCTAACAAAATCAAAAGCTGTTACCCAGCTCCTTTCTCATCCATGTCAAAGACAAAACTTAATTCAGTGAAAATATTTAAATTAACCTAAAAATACTTCACAGTATAGGTTGCTAGTCCCTCATGGTCAACACCTGTCATTATACCTTTAAAAGAGAGCTTTTCTGGTAAACTCACTTCAAAATTATCAAGCTAACTAAGTAATTTACAGATTCAAATGCTGTTTCCTTGTGTTTCAGTAAAATATAAAGCTTGAAAGCTAGGAAATTTGGGAGGTAATTGTATATGTACATCTGTGTAACTACAGGGTAAGGCATTGAAGTATAAATGAAGAAACAAGGAGCTGATGAGTGTATCTCATGCATTAAGACATTAAAAAAAATCATTCCTATTACACAGAAAGATTTGGATGCAGAGATTGTACTTAGTCACTTGAATTAATTATTTGACTACACACAAATTCATATTTAGGTCTGAAAATCAACTTTTTAGGAATTTCAAGCTCTGCTTCCATACTCAATTTTAGCAACATGTACCACATTCTGGAGAAAAGCAGCTCATATTTGCGCTGTAAGTTTTATTTGGAATGGAAAGTGGTTATACTAATTGCCACTAAATTCCTTTTGTAATTCAAAAGAGAGTTTGAACATTGGGACAGTAGCTATTGGTCTAAAGAGTTTTTCCTCTTGAAATTACTATCTACTATACAATGCATTTATTATCAACATTAGCTTTTGAATCACTTTTCTGCACATCCAATTAAAAAGATTTGTAGTGTACTTTGCATTCCCAGCTTGGCTGATGAATGTTAGTTTTCATTTATTTTGTTTTCTCACCCATCCCTGAAATTTTTACTTTAGTTTAAACAAAGGGTTCAGGGATTACTCAAAGCTGCTGCTGGATTAGACTTGGCTTCACACTCCAGCAATTTATTTTTTTTCTTCCTAAGAGAAAATGAAATATTAAATTCTAAGATCTGGCATTTTGGGGGAGATAATTCTCCATCTAAAACCCAAATTAATTAGCTATTTATTCATGAAACCAAGGAATTCCAGAACTTTAGTTTTACATGACAATATAAACCAAACCATGAATAAAGATAAAAAATTAAAGCATTTAAGTAGTATCATTAAGATTGTTTGATAACTGATATTAGAATTAGAGATAAGCTTAATTATTTTGGTGAAATGGATCTCAGGCTTTTACTTTTGATGTCAGAAACAGAGAGATTTGCAGTCAGGAAAGAACTGATGATGAATTTTAACCTATTATCCTTGCTGGACTTCACTACTTCCTTAAGTACTAGAACCCTAAAGTATTATGCTTTCTTGGGTATTTTATTTGCAGAAAGGCAATGTTGTACCAATCAGATTTTTTAAAATGTTGGTGGCTATAATAAAAATACTACACAATCTTACATTATTTAGAAATAAAAATAACATTTTCAATGGTATGTAATCTTCTTTCATTTATATTAGTGTGGACATAACAACTAAAGCTTTTGGACAAGTATATAAATAATTAGCAATTTTGTTGAGAAATGCAATTTCTTTCTTTCTGTTGCATTATCGTCTTCCTGGTCTCCATTGATGAGTTTGACACAAAAAGTATAAAGGTTCTGGTAAATTTGTGCTAAACCCCCCCCCAAACATAACAAACCCTTTAACTTCTGTTGCTTCATCCTTCTTATCATCCTACCTGCGTGGTAATGTTCTACCCAGGACTCCTGACTGTTGGAACAATTACTGCCCACCTGCAGAATATACTAAACTTGTAAAAGTGTTTTTGACAACTTTTATGCCTTAGGACAACACTTGCTATTTCATCAGGTATTCTTATATTAATGATAACCTGAACCATTTTGGTTTACTTTTATTTTTTAGTTACACTTTGCTTTTTGGGGATGATAATGGCAAAAGGAAGGACTTCATTTACCTATTTTTTTGATCCCTAAATTCCATTTTATCCTTTGTTTGGCAGAACATCATCAATTTCTCATGTTTGAAGCCCTTTTTAGCTAAGATCTTTTCAACCTGCTGCTAATCTGAGAATTGTGTATAATTCTGACTGTCCTAGTAGAATTGACTTTGCTTTTAATACTTTTTAAACTATACAAGATATGTTTTTTGGAGATGGCACTCATTTCCAAGATAGAAATCAGCTTTCATGTCTTACATAAAGTTAAGTTCATTAAAATTATTCTCTAATTATTGCATTCATCATGTGCTCTCATTAGAACGCTTTCTTCTTATGAATGTGTGAGTAGGGGGGAAAATAACAAAAGGATACTGAGTTGACTGAGCACTGGATAGATTGTATTCACGGGTAAGTCATGAATCACGAACATGAAAAAAAGTCTCTTTTATTAAATGATCTATACTATAACCCAGAAGAAAAATACAGAAATTTTTTAGAGTCATCACATATTACAGGTGTTTAGTAAAAGTGATTTTTTAAGAAAAGACATAGGCAATGACATCTGTGTTTTCAGAAGAGAAAGTTGCACTTGTCTTCCAAAGTAATTTGGTTGATATTTTCAGGGAATTTTAATATCAATTAATAGAGAATAGAAATAAATGAATATGTATTTGATAAAGATAAATCCAAATAATGCCACTGGTCCATGAACAAGCTCAAAACTTACTGACACTGGAAGAAGTAAAAATTCTGGGGTTTTTGTTCAGTTTAGTGGTTTTGATTTTGAGGTTTTTTGCATTGAATGTGTATGATGCAGTTTTTCTCACTTACGAAACTGTAAAATGATATAAAATGCCCCACCACTCACAAAGTCTGATGGAAACATATTAATTTTAATGATTTTTTAACTGGGAAATATGTTTGAGATAAATATAGAATATGTGGACAAAACCCAGGAAAAGTAAAAAAAAAAAAAAAGCCAAGATGATTAAATATTGTCTTGGCAGAAGGATATGTTTGTGTAGTTATTTTTTTGTCAAGGATCCTAATGTAAAAATGTTTATTCATTTGATTTCTTTGTTGTTCATAAATAAAATTAAAAGATTTGAGTTTTATCCTAATATGGAAGGGGTAGCTTTCTGGATAGAATACCAATTGAGATCTCAGATTTTGATGTCTCATAAAATCATTAAGGTTGGAAAAGACCTTCAAGATCATTGAGACCAACCTTTGATTGAATACCACCACGCCCACAGAATCATGGCACTAAGAGTGACTCCTACTTGGCTTTTGAACACTTCCAGGTATAGTGACTTCAGCACTTCCCTAAGGAGCCTGTTCACCACTCTTTCAGTGAAGAAATTTTTCCTAATATACAACGTGAACCTCCCTTGGCACAGCTTGAGACTGTTTCCCTCTCTTCTGGTAGTTGTGGAGATCAGTAAGGTCTCCCCTGAGCCTTCTTTTCTTTCTTTGCTAAAACCCTCCAGCTCTTTCAGAGGTTCCTCATAGCACTTATGTTCCAGACCCTTCACTAGATTTGTTGCCCTTCTCTGGCCACCCTCCAGTACCTCAGTGGCTTGTACTGACGAGATCAAAATTTAAAGTGCAGCCTCTCCAGTGCTGAATATGGGGGACTATCCCTTCACTGGTCCTGCTGGTCACAGTATTTCTGATACAAGCCAGGATAAAATTGGCCATCTGAAAACACTACTGGCTCACACTCAGCTGGCTGTTGACCTGCATCCACAGGTCATTTTCCACTGGGAAGCTTTCTATCAACATTTCCACAAGCCTGCAGTCCTGGATAGGGTTGTTGTGACTGAAGTACAGGACCCCACTTTTTACATTGTTGAAACTTATACAATTGACCTTGACCCATAAATCCAGCCTGTCCAGAACCCTCTGAAGACCCTTCTTGTACTCCAGCAGATCAACATTCTTCCCTAACTTGATGTCATCTGTGAACCTGCTGAGGGTGCACTTGATCTCCTCATCCAAATCATCAGTAAAGGTGTTAAATAGGATTGGCCCCAGCACTGAGCCCCAGGGAACATCAGTTTGACCAGCCACCAACTGGACGTAACTCTATCACTCTCTGGGCCCAGACATCCAGCCAGACTTTTCCCAGTGAAAAGTACATCCATCTAAGCCATGGTTTGCCAGCTTTTCCAAAAGAATGTTGTGGAAAGTTATGTCAAATGCTATACTAAAGTCCTGGTAAAGTACATCCACAGCCTTTTCCTCATCCACTAAGCAGGTGCCCATAATAAAAGGAGATTAGGTTGGTCAGGCAGGACCTGCCTTTCATGCACCCATCCTGGTTGGGCCTGACCACCTGGTCGCCCCATGCTGCGTGAGGGCACTGAAGATGACCTGTTCCATAACCTTCCCTGGCTCTGAGGTCAGAATTACAGGCTAGTAGTTCCCATCATCATCTTTCCGGTTCTTCTGAAAGTGTGTCTAGACTTCCTGGACTCTTTTTCCCTTCAGGTCTGCCTTTCAAGAGACTTTCTCCACCAGTCTCCTAAAAAAGTCAAAGTCTTCTTTTTGGAAGTCCAAAGTGGCAATTCTGCTGATCCTCTCGTTACTTCTCCAAGATTTCAAGGCTCCTGTGCCAAAGACAACCTCTGACTACTACATCACCCACTAGTGCTTCTCAGATTGCAGACAGCAGGTCCAGTGGGGCACCTTCTCTGGCTCTCTCACCAGACGGGGACATAGCTGTGATCAGGATAAACTCATCATGGGGAAAATTAGCTAAAATTATTGCTAATTAAAATAAATAATTAATTACTCAACTGCCTGGTGCAAAACAGAGAGAAAAACCTTAAAACAACCCCTTTCCATCTTGTTTTTCACAAGCTTATCATTAATCTTTCATTCCAAAACATCATTGTCCTCACTAAGTGGTCCAGGGGGATATAGTAGGTGGGATTTAAAGTCAGTACACTGTAGTACCCCTCTGCCTCTTCTTTCTCCTCACACTTCCCCTGCTCCTGTGTGGCCCTTCTGTATTCTGCAGTTCCCTGAGAAATACCCAACTGCATCTTGGGTACAGAAGTACAAGTCTTCCATGGGTTGTAATGGGAGATCTTCTCCAGCATACTGTTCTTCCCCTTCCTGTTTTGACTTTGGTATTCCCACTGGTCTCTCTCAATCTTTTTGTTCTTTTTATGTCTGTATGTTTAAACTTTTTACACATGTTTTTGTAAGGGCATGACATGTGACTGATTGAAGAGGTGACCCCCGTGGGGGCGATGAGCATGAGTGGATGCGTGGGGCACGGGGTTTCTCGCTCCCTGTTCCCTGGTCATGTGTACCCCACATCCTGTCCCCTATTGGTCAGTTGGAATGTAGCCCGCGGGAATCCTGTACTTAAGGGAGTGTTCACAGGACCCGGGGGGGGTTGTCCCAGAACTGTTCTGGGGGCAGTCGCTGTCGGAGTCCCTGCCGGGCTCCGGCCATGTGCGGCCAGGGGGAATAAAACCTGAAAACATCTATCAAATATCGTCTCCTTGATTCTTCCACGGGCCAAGGCTGTCTCCCAGGGAAAGGTTGCAGCCACCCCACTGCAACAACTGATAAGCTCGGTTGTGTCCTTGGTAGATTTACTGGAGCCAGCTGAAACCTGCTGTGGCTTGAATGAGACAGACCATGATATTTTTGCACAGAGTCCTCCCTGCAGCACTCACACGGACAGCATCTTGCCCGTATGTTGCCAAGGAAAGAAAAATTCTCTTCTAGAGCGAAAATGACTGTAAAGCTGTTTCTTTCTCATTATGAAGTCGGTTATCTGGGAATTGTAAGCTGTTCTTGAACTTACAGTGATTTGATGAATACGTATTATAAGTACTTCATACTGTTAATAATGATAAAATAAAACTCTTTGACAGTGATTTTATTTGGGGTTTCCCCTGAACTGGTCTGTTTTTAGAAGGAGACTGGATGGAGGTTCTTTTCAGGGACTTTTCCACTCTCCATTTATGGTCAGAACCAGCAGTTTTACTGTCTTATGGATTATTCATAATCAGTTGGCTCGTATATTGACCTTTAGGAAATTTGTCAAATTTAGTCACAGCCATGGAACATGATTCCAGTAATGTGGAATGTACACATACAGACAAATACACAAATGTCTATGTTCATATTTAGTAGTATCGTTACTCATTTAGGATTTTACTGTGTTATGAGCACGAAGCATTTTACCGCTGTGAATATGGCTTTCATGTAATGACTAACACCTTCAAGGTAAACTGCATTCTGAGCATTTGCTGGGAGTATAAGCATAAAAAATTGCATGAGTTACTTTAGTAAATAATTTGAATGATGTAATTGTGGAGGAACACTGAGATCAGTGATTTTTTTCATCCCACATACTGGGCTGAAAGAAAGATTTTCTTGCATTTCAAGGCTGCTGGAATGTCAGTGCATCATGACTCCCAGAGACTGGTGTGGTGCTCATTTCTTCCTCTTCCAAAAGTCAAAAAGATGAGCAAGTTAATGTCCCTGAGAAATAATGTGGTGTGGTTTTTTTGTTTGTTTGGTTGGGGGGTTTTTTTGTTTGTTTTTGGGGTTTTTTTTGTTTGTTTGTTTGTGGGGTTTTTTTGTTTGTTTGTTTGTTTTTGTTTGGTTGGTGGTTTTTTTTTTTTGTTTTGTTTTGTTTTGTTTTGTTTATTTCAGTTTCCCAAGCTGGTACAAAGATGACTTATGCAGTACTTCTTAGTATTTGCATAGTGTGCTGATGGTGTACATATAATAAATTATGTTAAAAGAGGGTGAAGCAGTTCAGTGCACTCAATGTTAGTTTTCCACAGATGCAGTTGATGTTGTAAAAATGTCATGTGATCATAACAACAGACAATAAGAGAAGGATGAAAGTTCATTTTGATAATATATTAGCTGTGTGAAAATATTGGAATGTCATGACTGAATACTGAAATGTTGATTCAGACTTTGTTCACAAGTCAGCTTTACTTGGCTGACTTTACAATTTGAAATGCATATGCAACAGTAGTACATATTTTACCTGATAGAGGCACTCAAGAAAACTGTAGTTTATTTAAATGTGTGTAAATACAATTTGTTTCATCTCAGCTGTTCTGAGACTTGTGTGGTCCTTTGAGTTGTGAGCAGATGATGTGTCTGTTACAAGACATTTTTATTTTTCATATTTGGTGAGTGAAATACTTATGTTAAAATATTCTGTTATATGTAAGTATCTGTTTTCCCCATATCAGTTCTCAGAAGCCTGTGATGTACTGTTCAAGCAGGGTGGATGACTTTTCCTAGATCAGAAAACAGTCACTGAAAATAGTGTGGCTCAGCTGCTTTGATAGAAAATAGCCCCTGCAACAACAGTGATGGCTGAGAGAGGAACATACAAAAGCCAGAAAAACTAATGAGGATTTGAACACACAGTAACTGATTACAGTGAATAATTAAGCATTATAGTTATAATAGTTTCCTGAAGTGAAAAGATCAAGAACTATTTTAAATACTGGTATATAAAAATTGTAATGAAGTTTTTTTATGGTGAGAAAATATTTTTGTTTTCCCCACAACACTTGTATAAGTTTTACTGTATTTTCATCATTCACCATTATACGCAGTAAGTAGAGTAAAAGAGTTGCAAAGAGCAGTTTTAAATTAAGTTCACAGATAATTTAGAAGGAACATCATATTCTCCTCCTGTCCTTAATGTCAGGCTCAACTCCACTGATGAAACACAGTCATTGATGGTAGAGCAAAGGAAGAAAATTATTAGGAAGAAAATCCCTGATTGAGAATTTTAACTCCATAAATGAGCTGCATAGGTACTTAACCTGGGAACTCCCAGGGTATTTTAAAGCATATTTCCAATTAAATCTGTCTTGAGGAACAGAATGGTACTACATTTTCTTTAGAGTTAATGGGATTTTTTTTTTTTCCTTTGACCTGCATATGTCCTCCTGATCTGCTATGAAGATATTACTGGCAGATGTTTAAAATGTGGGCTAGAGTTTATAAATGCAAGTTTACAGTAGTCACACATTTTTGAGAAGGGCCACGAGCTCTAGCTGACATGGCTTTTTGCGAGGAGATTGAACGAGATAATCCCCAGATGTTCTTTCAACCTCAGCTATTCTACGACTTTATGGAGTAGAATAGAATAGAATAGAATAGGAATGATCTTAAGCATTGTGATAGCACTTTCATTTCATCACTTGTTAAGGTAAGCAGTATAATTAATGGCAAAGCTACACAGTGATCATACTGGAGGTTCTATGTTAGACTTGAAAACTCCATAAATACATTGACATTTACATTTACTCCATAAATTATATACATATATATAAATAAAAGTCAAATCTACAAGTGGTGCAGTGTTAGACATTCATGGTGGTGAAAAATCTAACCATAGAGAAATTTAATTCTGTGCTATTTTTAGCAGAGACATATATATGAATATAAGCCTAGCTTTCTTTCCTTATTCTAAAGAATCTAGTCTCCTTCCAGTAACATACTTGTTTGGTGTTCAGCTCATGACTCTTCAGAATCTGTAATTCCTTTTTAAAATTTTCTTCCTGTTGAGCTAAATTAGGATCAAAAACCTGTTAGGATGTGTGTTTTTCTTCATAGGACAAATATGTTTATAGATGCACATGTTTTTTGTTTGTCAAAAACTACAGAAGCACAGATTAGTTCAGCTATTTTAGAATAACATCATATTTTATGCATTCTTTTCAAGAATAAACTAGATTATACTCTATTTGAACACATTTTTAATTTAATTGTATTCTTTAAATATCTTAACTACTTTCCTTTAGAGTTATTTCCTATTATTCTAAAAGACACTGATTTTTGAAAATATTATTTCCTCACCTCCCTGAGATACACCAGACCAAAGATAAAATTGTAATTGCCATGTGATGACATCAGAAAACAAAAACAACATCCTAATAAAACTTCAACAGGTCAAAAACTTTTCTGTCAGAGGATGCCAAAGTATGAAAATGAAATACCTTGTAGAAATGTGTAATTTCTGTTTATTTTTTAGTTGGAAACTCGCAAAAAATTTAATAGCAGGAATTTCTTAATGTAATACTACTCTACAGTATTCTATTTTGTCATTTTAAGGATATTTCAAATTACTTTTTTCTTAGTTGTGAAAAACCAAATGAATACATTTTTAATATTCAAATTTCCTGAAATTCATAGACAGCTGTGATAGACTGTATAGATAGATAAATAATATGCAACCTGTTAAAATCTAGTTCCGTATGAAGTGTGTTAAGCCTTTACCTTCTATAGAGCAAATGGGTTAAAGAAGCTATCATATGATTACATTACTATTTAGAAGTGTGCCCAAAAAACTCTGCACATTTCAGGCTACTAATTAAAAAACAGCTAACACATTACTATGAAGAAAGAATGAAGAGGGTTGCTGCCAGACAGTCTAATTATCTTCCTCAAGAGACCGATGTATTTCAAAATACGCTAGAAGTAAAGTCTGCAATAGACATGTTTTGTTCTCCAAGACAGTCACTTGAGCTTTAATTTTCTCTGTCATTATGGCGATGGCAGTTTAATGCCTCAAAACTCTGTCAGCCTTTGGTGGATCCCATCTCCATGAAGTATGTCTTGAGGTATAGCAGTCCCAAATCTTAATGATGTCTCTCAATTTTTCTTTCCTTTCAAATAATGGAATGACTGGGACAACATTTTTTAAGAATAATTATAGAAATTTAACTATTTCTGTCTGTCTTCTCTTAAGATAATCATATAGGTAATTAATTCAACTTTACCTAAATATGTGTTTTATTGTCTCTTTTAAAAATATTTTGCAGAAGTTACACGTGAAAGTTCTTTTCCACCCATAATTAAAATTTCATTCCCCTCTTTACTTTTTTAGTACCTACTACTCCTATTTTTACCAAGAATGATAAAAATCTGCACATGTTAAATGAAAAAGGTGGTATTAAGATTTCCATTTATTATTGCCAAGGTTCAGGCCATACACTTCAAATTTCAGCAAGGAACCCACACAAATATATTTGTATAGACCCTTTTGCTTCCATAGGTGAGTACAAGTCAAAAACATATTTAAAAAATACCTGTCTGGTAGTTGCTAGAGATTGTGAGGTTTGTTTATTTAAATGCCATAGTCTTCTTGTATATACTGCAGAACTTTAAAAATAAGAAGTGGGAAAAAAAAAAAATTAGTCCTGTAACCTAATGCTGAACTTCCATGAGATTTAACGATGCTAAAATCCAATATATCCCTAGATATACAGAATCTTGGGTCCCTAATAAAAAAAATAAAGTCCTTGAACATTTCCAAATTTATATGTATAATATCAGAGGTAATGAAGATATGTGTATGTTACTCTTTTTATTTATCTAGTTAACCACATCAGCCTATATAGTATTTCAACTCTTATAATTATTATAAAAAATATATAGTCCTTACAAGGTTGCAATCTTTTTACAAGCATCCACTTCATGTATAGATGTAATCATAAGGTCACATAAATATTTCTTAAAAGCTAGTGGACATTTAGCACCGTGTAATATAATGTTGTGATGAGCTTACAATACGTTTTGCTGCATTTTAAGAAAATCTCTATATTACCCCATAGAACAAATACTAGATATGTTAAAATTAATGATCATAATTTTGTGCTTCAATGCTAATAAATAACGTATCTTTCAGAGTTTTGTGTAAAAGTTGTAATCTGTAAAAGTTCATGTCTTAGTTTGAAAGACAGGTGTCTGTTGAGGGAGGCAGGAGCCTCCCTTGAAATGGAAAATGCAACCCCCTTCCCTCGAAATTATTATAATTTGTGAAATTAAGGGGCTTTCAGNATACTTAAGAAAACATAACATGTATTTGATATTCAACTATAATTAATTAAGGTATTTTGAATTGGTCTGGATGATAATAATTATTATTTTCTATCAAGAGTTTTCAAAATAAATGAAGAAAGATACTAAGGCAACTAAAAGAAACCATTGTTTCCCTTCATTATTAAGTGTATATTAAATTTAAGATAAAGTAATATATGTCACTGAATTCTGATACTTCTGTTTCTTTGAGCTACAAGGAAGGCATCCTCATCAGTAAAACATATAAATATTTAAGAAAGACTGATGCTGTCATTTGATGTTGTGTTCTTTGCATTTTTAAGCATTGTAATAAGTTTTTATTTTGAAGAAATCTTTCAGTCTACTTACATTTATGGCATAAGAGGTGGAGTTGTCCATAAGGTGTCTAAAACTCTTATAAATAATAAATTCTAATGTTTAGGCAAAAGTATTCTTCTGTTGAAATAGTACGTACTGCATTTATTAAACTTTTTTTTTGTTAAGGTATTTAACAAAATTATTCAAACCTAAATCCTTGATAATGGTCTTTCCGATGTGCAATCTATAATTAAAATTAAATCGTAACAATATCTTTTTCTGACTGTATTTTTACTTTGACAAATTCAAAATAAAAGATGCAAATATTATTTCTAGTAAATTATATTTACAAGGAAAGTATAATTTCTTCAGTTAATATATATAGAAACTGAGTCATAAAGGAATGAACTTAGTCACGAACACTCATTAATTATTTGTATTATATTAGAAACTTGTTAGAAACTTAGTTATGCTAATGTTAGTAAGAGTCAGTTTCTGTTTAGGATGTGCAAATAGAGAGGCATAAGAAGCATAAAGAGACAATAAGACCTGTTATAGAACATTAGGTATCTTTATATAGGCAATTGTGTAGAGTTATTCAAGTAGTGACTATATACCTCTAATGAAAATTTCAAGCTCTGTTTTATTTATTTTTCTTGTTTCAGGATATTTTAAAACTGAAATCTTTACTTTGTTTAAGTAAAATCTCTGATTCCAATATCTCCTGTGCTGAAATGAAAATGCCTCCTGAACTCAGTATTTTGATGTAAGCCATCAGTTGCCTGAATTTAGTGATTGCAGGGTGCTGTTACTGTATACAGCTGAAGTCATATTATTCCCTCAATGAGACCAGAAAATACTTTTATGAAGATATTTTGCTGTCATGAATTTTTAGGAAAGAAAGTGTGATGGAAGTAGAAAACTGTTGTGGTTTGCAGTTTCTTGCGATGGTGTGGCTGCCGCAGACCATCCCGGAGAGGGCAACAAGGCTTTCTTGGGGAGAGCAGCTGTTCCACTTCCCGTAGCCCCTCCCGGGCAGCCCCACGTGGCCCCTGGTAGCTCTCACCTTCTGCAACACGGCCGCCATAAAGGAGGCGAGAAGGCTCCCAGCATGGGGCCCTCAGAGGGTGTTTAATTCACACGGTCCCAGAGCCTCATTGTGACAGGCTGAATCCCCAAGGCAGAGAGGAAGTCACATGGCATGGACTTAAGGTTTTATATGGACATGAGGGGGGCGGAGACAGCACACGGACTAATGGTCTCCATAAGGGCATAAGGGCGGTACATGGGTGGAGTTGGGGTATTGGGACCAACAGGGATAACCTGAGTGCATGGCCAGGCGTAAGGGTGGGGAAGGGAAAACAATGTGGGAAGGGCAGGCAAAGGAATGGGGAAATACAACACTACAGAAAATGATAAAAAGGTATCTCCATAGCCATACTTGAATCTTTGGAGCCCTGGGTTATTTGTTTTGTTTGGTTTGGTTTTTTTGTGGTTTTTCTTTCCCTGAGGAAGAAGTATAAAGAGAAAGTGACTCCTGGATAGATAGGAAAGAAAAAAAATTCTCCTTCAAATTACTGAGGAGCAGATGCTGTTTAGGCATGTCTTCTCAGAGCCTTGTCAGTTAGTGTTCATGAATGACCTCCACACGTTCTTTCGATGTTGTCTTCTGTCCCAACCTAGTGAACAAAAGGATCGAGCCTAACTTAATTTGTTTTGTTCTTCTTTGGTTCAAGGTAAAGATTTAAAAACTTTTTGAATTATATTGTCCTCAGAGCTCTTGCTCCCAGAGACATTGCTGTCAGGTCTGCCAAAAAAGTATTCATAAAGTATAAGTGTATATTGATATCTGGATGCCAGACTAAGAATGTCAGGGAATTAGTAAGAGTAATAACCTCTTTTGAATATCTTTGGTGATAACTAGTTTGATCAGACTTGTGAAAAATACTAGTGTAAAATTCCTGACCTGATGCAGTCTTAGTGAAATTTATTAGATAGTGTTTGTTTGGGGTTATTTTGGGAGTTGGGTTTGGTTTTGTTTGGTTTAGGGAGGGTTTTTTGTTTGTTTTGCTTTTGCTTTTGTTTTAAGTAGGTACAATTTTTTAAAAATTTATTTTATTTCGTACAGGGTGCAATCATTCTCTAGATCCAAATATTCTCTTAAATAATGGATATTAACAGTGTTTCCACCAGCCTGAAGGACACCAGGGAAATAGTTCAGATTTTATAAATATCAGGCTCCAAGTACAGGATGTCTAGTTCACAGATTTATGTCCCAGCAAGATGGACATGGTGTAATGGACAACACAAATGGTGATATCATGACGTAATAACATACCTGATGATACCATATACATCTATCAGAGATATTATTACCTTCTGAAGTCAGCCTGCTGAAGATCAGCTTGTCCACATTGAATTTTGCCATATTAGAGAGAAAACAAAATTTAATGGGTGTGATAATTATTGTGACTTTTAAGAAGAAAATTTACTCTGTTGATGCCTTAGGTTTTAATTTCTTTATTTTTCAAATCCTGTATTGCCTAGTGTGTAACTCTGAAGTCTCTTACAGCTTGTTAGCTGCTTTCTTAGGCCAGATAGACACAACAAAGCTTCTCTGAGCTTGCTATTCAAGGACACTTGGGCAGTCCGAGGCCTAAAGGTGGAAACTAGGACCAGGAGAGAGGTGGAGAAATTTAAGAGAGCTAAAGTTTTAATTGGTGAATTTATGCTGGTATGCAAATGGACCAAACCTATAACAGTGTAAAGAACTCGTGACCTGTCGTCCATCTTGGGGTCCTTTTTATGGAAGAGGTCTCCGGCTCCCCAGGGTGTACCTTGAAGGCCCTTCAAATAGATCCCTACCTTTATTCCCTTACTCTTGTCTAGGTGTTTCTCTGTTTCCAGGTGGCTGGAGAAGGCAACACTGTACTCCTATTTATTAAATAGGATCAGAGGAGTTAATCATCATTTTTCAGTACTTCTCAAAGGCATAGACAATTTTGTTTTAATTTAATTTTAAAGGATTATGTTTTCATTTTAATATTCAGCAATCAAATTTCCTTCAGTGAAATATAAAAGACATTTCTAGAAGCATCCCCTGGTGTGATGAGAATTGAGGAGGTGAATTGGTCTAATTTATGTATGCTCTAAAGTGTTCTTTCAGAAATATCTCAATAAGAAAGACGTATTATCACTAGAATTTCTTCTGCTTTTATTTTTAGACAAATTATAGCAGGGATTTTCTGAACGCTTTATGATTTTATTTGTTGCCAACTCCTTCCATTGATTATTTTCTGAGAAATAGGATTGGTAGAGAAATGCATCTAAAGGACAAAGTTGCACAGTATAAAAAAACCATGCATCTTTAAAGAGTAGAAATAAGAAGATCACATGATATATGCTAGAAATGAGTTTTAAGAAAAAAAATTTGTCAGTAGGTGCACATTACAGGCTATTTTTTTTTTCTCCGCTAGAAATAGTTAACAAAGTTTTTGATGACTGACCATACTGAAGATTTTCTTATTTTCTGTGGTACAGGAAGCGACGAGACCCACCATCAGAGATGCAAGAGAATCTGATGTTTATTCAGAAGCATCAGTACATATATCTTTACTTCTAAGGGTTTTTTTGGTTACAGTTTATGGACATGGTCACAGTCCTACAATAAACCTGTCTTGACATTTTCCGTTGTTCTCTCCAAGGCCATGGCAACAGAGCGGGAAGAGCGTGAGTAAAGCATGTGCGTCTTATGTTGATGTAGAAGTAGAAACTCATTCGTTCAGTTCTATCTCAGGTGCACGCTGTGTCAGAGAGACTCTCTGCTGGTGCTGCTGGCATTGCTGCTCTCATTCTCTGTTTAACTCTTTCCTTATACTAACACCTGTTAACCCAATTTTCTAAATTTTTCTTTTAAACTTGAAGAAAATACAGACATGCAAATTCATATTCCCTTATTGGAGCAGCAATGTTGTTTGGGATGATGAAGGGATACACAGAAAAATACTACATATCCGTTCACAGTAACCAGATTAGACCAGAGTGATGCACCAAACTACTTATTAACTTGGTTTTAGCTTTATATACATAGTGCAGAAAACAGGGTTCGTGAAACAATGTGTGGTACTTTGGGAAAAGCAGAAGGAAGAAGAGAAAGATAAAGGGGTACTGGCTCCTGGCACAAGAGAAAACTATGAGGGATGTAAGAGTGGTGTGAGGAGCAGGAGGTAACTATGTATGCTGGCTCTATATCTAGGAATCACTGAGGCAGAAGAGAGTCTTCTGAGGCTTTAGAGCCATTGACTCATACGGGTGTTGTAGGACAACATGAACACTCTTGGCAATGCTCCTTCAAGCTGAAATAGATTGTTCAGAGTAAGGAAAAAGAGGGGCAGCTGGGCAGTTGAGGAACAGATACTTGAGCTATAAAGCTACAGAGAGTTCAGATCACCTTGCCTTTTGCATTGTAATTCCTTTTTTTTAAGGTCATTTCTTAAAATATTTCTTACCATTCTAAGTGTATTTATTACCATTTACTAATTTAATAATAGGCACAATGTAGGTTTAGAGAAGAACAGACTAAATATTTTTTTCAAAAGAGAAGCTATATGAACTAGAATATCCAAAAAAGATCTTCCTCAAAACATATAAAAGTGGTAGCAGTTTCCCAATAAAAGGGGATCAAAGAATCAAGAAATTAAATTAAAATTATAATAGAGAGTTTCCAGTCTCAAATATGTAGATTGAGACTGAGGACTGAGGTGTTAAGACTGAGTGACTGTGACTTGTGTGCTGATTGTGAAGTCAACTCACCTTAAGGGTTGTCTATGTGAGGCATCTGAGATGTAGGAAAAAAGCGTTTAGTCACAGTACATATGGTACCAGTATAGGAGAGATATTCTGGAGTTTTATCTCAGGATAAGAGAGACTTTCATAATTTGAAATACTATGAGAGATGTAGGATGTACAGTGATCTGGAATCTTATGCATGGAAGAGAAAATCATGCAAGGAGTAAAGATTCAAGTACGTCAAAAACTCTTGAACTCTGTTGAAAGAAGATTTGATCTGAAAGGAAAGGTTACACCTTAATTCTAATGGAACCAGACTGTTATAACACAAAATGAAAAAGGTCACGGAAAAGAGCTGCTTGAGAAAAATTGTCAGGCACAGAAAAACACCCAGTTTGAGTTGACAGGGCCAAAGCATCTATGACTGACATTTAACATTTTTATGAAAATGCCAGAAGGGGAAAAAAAAAAAAAAAAACACCCAAACCACAAACAAACCAATAAATAAAACAGACAAATAAGACTCCTAAATGCCAGCTGACTGGGGCATGCAGTACTGGGTCAGGGGGCTAAAGTAACACTTACTAGTGCTAAACAACATGAATTCTGGCATCCTAAAAATAAAATGGGACACTACAGTGCTTGGCATCAATCACCCTGATAAAATAGGCATGTCAGAGACCTGAGTGAAGGAGAGTAATTAGTAGGATATGGCTAGCACCTGTGTGGGAACTTTGAAGTAGCACATACTGGGAGCAGCGCTGCATTTGAAGGATTTCCTAAAACATTGTAGCATAAAAATGGTCTTGCAAAAGAGAAAACCCTACTGTAATATTCAAAATGTAATAGTAACACTAACAGTAGTAATTGCTCAAGAAAAAAATCAAGAAACAATTGACCAGTTGAAAATTTGGGGTATTAATAGTGAGAGACATTTGTCCACAAAAGGACAAGATCGATGACACATCAGGATGGGATACAGAAAAAAATTTGGGAGTTAATGACTGACTACTATCAAATACATCATCCTCATTTTTATTTGGATTAAATGCAGGAAGGCTAATTTGAGAAAACTATGGTGGCAAACTGCTCAATACACTATAAGGTAATAATTAATAGTTTAATAATTTATAATTTAACACTATAGTGGAGACAGTAGGTCAAAAAAATCCAACACACAAACATTCACTTTTAAGAAAGAGATCTACATATGAGTTACCCAAAACCAAACAAAACAGACCATAAAAGTACCACCAAGAAGCAGTGTAAAAGGTATGGACTATTAAAAATAAATGGTCTTTTAGAAGCCCAAATAAATTGAATGTAAATATTCAATGAGAAAACAAACCAACAAGAAGCTCTGGAGTTAGAGAGAATCTACCAGGAGGATATTTTTGCTTTTGAAAAATAGATGGCATATTCTAGTGAAAATTGGAAGTATAATAAAATATAATGGATGAAATAGGAGCTTAAATTAATTTTTTTCTTTTTTTCTGTGCTGCATTGTCCACTAACAGTTTCCAGGTCTATATGTACTTCTTTATTTACAGACTAAAGTGAAAAAAATTGGTTTCTTTATAGTTACTCAATTGCACATCAAATTGTGCTCAA
The DNA here is from genome assembly GCA_013400655.1 of Mystacornis crossleyi. Classification (NCBI taxonomy): domain Eukaryota; kingdom Metazoa; phylum Chordata; class Aves; order Passeriformes; family Timaliidae; genus Mystacornis; species Mystacornis crossleyi. The sequence goes on from VYZQ01018617.1 coordinate 26,113, forward strand.
CCTTTAAAAACCATCTAAAGGACTTCATTGCAGAGTAAGCCTATAGCATAGTGGTGACTATCCCTGCCTCCTAAGGTTTGATATCCTAATAGATATCAGTGGGGAAGCATACTTACTGATCACTTCTTGACTTTTCCGTCACTGAATCAGCTTATATATGCAAAACAGGGAGATCGAATTGATGTGATATTGTTGTTGGTGCATTGTCATGGTATTAAATGGCACCTCCTGTTCTTTAACTTGCAGCAATAACCCCCACCCTTAGGCAGGTGCTCTGGGAGATGAAACCTATACAGCTGTTTAATCTTCTCTGTTCTCACGGCAGCTATACCTAAAGCTCACCAATACCCACTCACCAATACCCTTTCACCCTTGAAAACTTTTAACCTGATTTGGTTGAAGATATCTGTGCTCATCTGCTGGACAGTTTGTTTAGATGACCTTTAAAAGCCCCTTCCAATCTATGATTCTATGACTGCAGCTACCGATTGAATTGTGCAGTGATTTAGTAAAAATCATGACCCACTTACATTGACTCCATGATAAGAAAAGGTTGTCTGGATCATTTTCCTTGTAGGCATCTCAATTTCCTGTCTTTTCCAAATAACATGATCAATTTAAGAGAAAAAGAACAAATGTTAAAGTAGAGCCTCTCCTGATAACTCTAAACTTCTACTTTCTCCTATTAAGTAAACTGAATAATAGGAGTTGAGGTGGGCTGAGGGTTATTTTCTTCCTTTCTTTTATGAACTCATGCACTTTCAAGGTATGTACTTGTTGATCACTTTTTGAATAGCTTCAGACAAACTGTATTATTTTTAATCATCCAGGAAGTCTAACCAGAAATTTGCACTGAATTCTGACTGGACAACTCAATCTCTTTCTTTTGAGAGTACATTTCATTTTTCAAAGTCACAGTTAAAAGCTAAAATACTAACTTAGAATATATTTCATGACATCACTCCATCATTGCTTTTTAACACAAACGTTATAATAACTTTCTCACCATAAAATAAAAGAAACTGGTCACATTTTTTGCCTTGATTTACATTAAGATAAACAGAACTTTATATAGGAAAGAAATGCAGAGAATATGCTTTCTTCTGGCCAAAATTTAGTGATTCAAAATTTTCCTAATAAGGTAGTAAAAAAAAATTGAAAACAACCGGTGTGATATGCACACCATCAGCAAACTGTGTAGTCCAGTTGACATGCAAAGAGAAAAATGATGCCTTCCAGAGGGACCTTAACAAGCTTGAGAGGTGGCCCCATGCAAACATCATGAAGTTTAACAAGGTCAAGTGCAAGATCACTTGGGTCAGGGCAACCCCAAGAACAAATATAAGCTGGGTGGAGAATGCATTGAGAGCAGCCCTGGGAAGAAGGTCTTTGTGTTGGCACATCAAAAGTTCAACATAACCTGTCAATGTGGGCTTGCAAATCCGACTACAACTTGAACTGTGTTTAAAAACAGCATTTCCAGCAGGTTCAGGGAAGTGATTCTCCCTCTCTACTCTGCTCTGGTGAGATGCCACCTGGAAAAGGGCATCCGGCTCTGGTGCCACCAACATAAGAATGACATGGACTTGCTGAAATGAGTCTGTGAAGGTGATCAGAGGGCTGGAGCACCTCTGCTATGAAGACCGGTTGAGAGAGTTGGTGTTGTTCATCCTGAAGGAGAGAAGGCTTTTGGGAGATTACAGCAGCCTTCCAGTACCATGTGGAGTTCTACAAGAGAGATGTACAGGGACTTTTTTACAAGGATAAGAAGTGAAAGAACAAAGGACAATGGCTTGAAACAGAAAGAGCATAGGTTTGGATTAGATATTAGGAAGAAATTCCTTACTGTGAGGATGGTGAACTCTGGAACAGAGTTCCAGATGTCCCATGAAGCTATGGTTGCCCCATCCCTGGAAATGTTCACAGCTAGATTAAATTGGGCTATGAGGAACCTGGTCTAGTGGAAGGTTTCTCAGCCCATGGTGGGGGGTTTTGAACAAAATTATCTTTAAAGTCTCTTCCAACATGAACCATTCTAGGAGTACTTGAAGTACTCCAAAGAACTAAAACTCAGTTTGGAAATCTTCCTATATTGTCCATATTTAAGTGGGCTGGCACACATATTTTTTTATCATTTGGATAGTACAGAGATAAATTAACTGTGCTTTGAGATATCCCTGAAGCCAATATTACTTCAATCTTTTTATGGGAACTTCATTTGAAATATAGAATCATGCCAAAGATGTAGATTCTGAAACATATTTTAACAATTTTTCAAAAAGTATGTATTTCCCTATTGAATTATACAGGTTTTAACATAATTCTCGAAAAAGGGAGTAGTTTTACTAGAAATCTTTAGTTTATAAACATTATCTCAGAGTCAATAATCCTTTTCTCTAAATTAAAGATATATAACACGGGAATTCAAGCTAATGTGGAGCTAGGGAAATGCCATTATATCCTGTATATCAAATATATACCAAAACTGAAAAAAAAACATGTCTCCTCTTCTCAAGCCTAAACGTGCTTATACTTTTTGTCACTTTTAGAGCCAATTCCCCATTCCTCTGTGCCACCCAAAAGAAGGAGGAAAAGAACTCATTAGTAAAGTTGAATCTAGGAAGTCTGAGGAAGACACAAGGGGTGACGTGAGCCCTAACCCTAACCCCAACTCTAGCCCTAGCCCTACCACTTCTGATTTGATTGAATTGATAATAAATTAATTCCCCCTACTCAAATCTGGTTTTTCTGTGCTGGCAAAAGCTGAGAGAGCTCTCTCTCGACCCCTGAGCTTTACATTGTATTTTTTCTCTCCTGTTCAGTGAGGAAATGGAGTGATAGAGTGGGTTGCTGGGCACCTGGTGGATAGTAAAGGTCAACACAACACTTAATCTAATACTTGTATTGCTTTATGACAGTAAATAAATATGAAACAGCCCAAACCACCAGTTAAATCAATAAGCATTTTAAGTTTATGTCAATAAATGGAAATTGTTTAAAGCTGAAGAAAAAAAGCATTTATCCAGTTTCTCTAGGACAAAACTTTTGCTAAAAGAAAAAAAGAAAACAGAAATACAACAAAGACCTACTAAGTAGATCTGGTGTATAAATTGTTTTGGACTTCTGGTTCCTTATTTTGGTGTATTATTTTTAACATACAAAAAAAGAACTAAACAAATATTTTCTTAGCACTTTCTTCAGGTTTTTTTGAATAGTAAGTTCCTATGCACCTAGTATATTTTAATTATATTACTCTCGCTTTTCCTTTGCTCCCTCTAGCCCTTCTTTCCCTGAATTGCATTCATAAGTTTCAGACCACTTTCTGCTAGAAAATCCTATTTATTTTGAAACTATCACATCTGTTTATTAGCACTGCTAAAATTCATGGGAAAAAGTATTTCATTCCAGATGTCCTATATCATAGCATTACAGACCCCTTCCTTCCTTCCTTCCTTCCTTCCTTCCTTCCTTCCTTCCTTCCTGCCTGCCTGCCTGCCTGCCTGCCTGCCTGCCTGCCTGTCTTCCTTTCTTCCTGACTGCGTCTCTGACTNTTCCTGCCTGCCTTCCTGCCTGCCTTCCTTCCTTCCTGCCTGCCTTCCTTCCTGCCTTCCTGCCTTTCTGCCTGCCTGCCTGCCTGCCTGCCTGCCTGCCTTTTTTTGACTTCATTCTAGACCCAGGGCTGTGGTCTTGCTCAAGTACATGATGAAATGGGTTTCATAAATGAAACTGAGGTGATAAATTTAGAGTAGCTATGCCAATAGAGCAAATAAAGTATTAATACTTGTGGCTATTTTTATTCATATAAGCAATAAATTGGTTTTAAAAAATCACAGACATTTAAAGTGAAAATATTTTGTTACAGAAAAAACCCCTCCAAATATAATTTTTTAAAATTCTATAGTTATTTCACAATAGTTTGTCCATTTGCATGAGTAAACTGGTTAAACAAGTACTGTCCTAATATTTACTGAATCTTAGGAATACAATCTATTGATTTCTGAGGCACTTGTCACGAAAATGGATAAACACTGAATTTTAAAGAAAAAAAATGGCCTACTCTCTATGCACTATAGTATCTACTGGAAAATATATACCAGGGACAAAAACTCAGTTTTCAATTAGCTTTTACTTCATTTTACACATTTTTAAAAGGTTGAAATAATAAATATACAGAAAACACTTCTCTTCAGATACTGAGGTATATTATTAAAACTTGCTGTAGAACTTTTTGATAGTCTAATAATACTTGAGCAAAAGCAAAATTAAAGATTTTATCACACTGGATTATTTCACAGAAGCAATTTTTTTCCTAATCTCATATGCTGAAGGACCTAATTTAGATGTAGGATATGCTATTCCTGACAAGCTAGAAACCAGTGTGATTTAACTATAATCTGAATGCAATGAATGTGATAGTTCAGGACTAAACTTATCATCTGGGTCAGACACAGGGACATGTAGATTTATTTGAGCTCTTAAAATATTGAATTCTTCATTTCCATATTTTGATCAATTTACTTCAAACTTCTCAGCTTATCTCTGTTCCAAACTGTACGATGCTGAGTCTGCTGTACCTGAAAGCTCACATCCAGATCTAGATTTCTTTTTAATAAGGAAATTCTGGTTTCTTCTGCTCACAATAAAAAACTCTAAGTTAATTGATTGCAGGTGAAATGATCTATAGACTTTTCAATTCAGTGTTGCAGTATTCAATCTCCTGTTTGAATGAAAATAGATATAATTGGAAGAAAGATTTATGCATAAAGAGTGCTCTCTAGCCCTTGGCATTTGTCCAGGTTGTTCAACTGTCATATCAACTGAATAAACTGACTATAAAACTGTTTTCCTCCAAATATAGAACATTCCTTCTTGGAATGTTCTTTCCTGTATTTTAGATGTATCAGGGAGACAGGAGCAGCAGCAGAGAACATGTCAAAGCATTTCTACAACAGCTAATGAACATTTTGTAGAGCACCTATAATATTTTTTATCTGCCATATATATGAAAAGGGGTTTCTGTGAGATGAAAAGAACAGGAGCCTTTCAATTAGTATGACAACTAACCATTTCTTTTGGTTCCATTTCTGTGCCTAAGGTTTCACATATTTTCTTCTATGTTACAATGTACTGCAAGAAATACACTGTTTAAAATATACTTTCAAAACTATACTGTTTTGAAAGCCAACATTATAGGTAGAGAAATATGTAGGCATACATCTGTTAGTAGAACATAAACAATTAGTTAGGCCACATAAAATTTGATAACAAGGTGTGAGCTGTTTCTTATAATTTTGAGAAATTTTCTCTTGCTGTTTGCCTTCTTGGATTTATTGTCTACAAAGAAATTAACAATTTTTTTTTTTTCCCATAGCTTGCCAGTATTATCTAACTACTTTCCAGCTTATCTAACTGCTGGATGTTTGAGAATTCAAATGTGGCAACTGACCATGCACTTGGTGGGAAAAACTCATCGCATTCATGTAAACCTGTTAAAGAATAACAGTGCAATAGGCATAAATAATTAAATAAACTAACTGCACATTCATGTGGTAATATTGGATACATAGATATGTACACAGACCACTTGCATAGTAGGTCAGATCCTTGATGCATTTGCCGTGTTTAGTGTCTTGGAACAGACCACAAGAAATTCTGCATGAAACACAGAACACTGATTTGTTCTGGGTGAAATACAGAACACTGATTTGTAGCTAAACTAGGTCTGTTGCTAAAAATGTCTGTTCTACCTGCTGACCAACTCATAATGTATTACAAAGTCAATGGCTTCTTCTGTGTGTAGAGAAGACATTATTGCCATGATTCTCACTGTAAAGTAGTTCTCTAACCCCACTAGTGTAAAGAATGAAAATAACAGGTGTGTGAGTAGATTCAACTTCATTTTTGACTGTTGTCACTACTTTTTAAGCCTTTTGAAGTGACTAAAATCTAATTTCCAGACTGTATGGGAAGTTCAGGCTGAGAGTCATAAAATAAAGATAATATGTAGGTTCTGTGATTGGTGCACGACAGCCATAGCTCGCATGGCTAAACAGACAGGCATTGTGCAATGTGGATGTTGGTCTAGCTGAAAAATACAAGAAACTTCAAAATGCAGGGTGTTATGTTGTTCTTATTTTTTTGGCTCATACATCCTAAAAATTTTCCTGTCTGAACAATATATTTCGTCTTTCTGTTTGTATTGATGAGCTCTATTGATGACCACTTCATGCAGCAACTAGAGACCGCTACTTGTAAACAAAGTAAAACTGAGTTTAAACAAATTCTAGAGAGAGACTGATTGAGATATCAATTTTTTTCATTATTTTTAAAAAGTCTCATCTAAAAAAAAAATTAAAAATGCAGAAGAGGGAAAGAGTAAAGAGACTCTTCATATAATACACATTTTTTTTGGAAGTTAGTTGATTGTTCAGCTCAATGAGGCATCATGTACTATGCACTACTGTATTCTTTTTACTGTTTTTCAGCTGAAAGGAGTACTTTTTGTTTCCTTCAAGCAGATTTGAAAGAAAAAATCCAGAAATGTTCCAAATAGGAAACAAATACATAGTACCTTTGGGCTTAAGGACATTTTTTTTCCATGAGTTAAGACTTCCTTATTAGTTTCAGAATAAAACAGAGTCACAGGTCAGGGAATAGGTCACTCTAATGAGAAAAATAAGCTGTATAGCTCTTCTCAAGAGCTATTGTATTTTATTTGTGGAATATTGGTATAGTTTTATCCTGTTTCTGCTGAGAACTTTTCCATTTTGAAGTTGTGTTTATAATGTATAATTTGTTTGGTTTTTTCTTTTTCTTCTAGAATATTCTCTTCTTTCTTGCTGCCATATAATTTTAAAGGTGGCTGTACTCTGAATGAGAGAATTTATTCTCAGTGTACATTTTAAATTTTAGGGAAATTATTGAGAGAAAAAGTAAGATGACAGCAAAGATGAAGTTTCTACTTTTCAAGGTTTGAAATACAGTAATTATTGTTGGTATTATTATTATTGGAAGCATTGGTGGGACATTTCCAGTACAGTATGCAATCAATCATAAATCTTGTCCCCAGGTACATAGGTTATCTGGAAGAAAAATGTGTACACATAGTCAGGCATTTTTCCTGAGAAAACACTAATCACTAATTTAAATGGATTGTAAATTCTTCCATATTTTGGGATCCTGAATTTTGTTGTAGGCATGGAGAAAACAATCCAGACGTGTCCGAATACAGAAGAGTATGTGAAATATTTCTAAAGGCATTTTCAACTAATTAGCATAAAACACACAGATAAGTAAAAGATAATGCTAAATGTGCCCTCTGTGCAAAAACCTTCCTACTTGTGATTCCCACTAGCTTGCTTTCTTTAGCTTAAAGCATCTCTTTTCTTCATGTCTTCAGCTTTCACTTCTTAGTTTCCTGTTACCTCAGCTACTCTGCTTCAGTTTTGAATATGTGTATACCTGAGGCATTTGATTAGGGACAAATTTACCTGAGAATTGATTTTCCTGATTGGTACTTTGAAGAAGTTGTAGATTTTTCAGTGATTATCCATATGTGAAATATGTCTTTCATACACTATGTATTATGACTAATGAGGAAAATGCAAACCATACGAAATGAAGCTCATATTAATCATCTTCATTACACTGAAATGCTGCTTGAAACTGGTATTTCTGGTAGACCTGTGTTTATTTATGCATATTTTTATACTCACATGTATATTTATATAGAATATATATATGAATGAATTAAAGAAATAAATAGACATATGTTTCACACATTTATGCTTACAGTTCATTAATTATTTTGTTTAGTATTTGTCTGGTCACTAAAGAACATTTAACAAGAATGTTTCCTGCCAAGTGAAGTTGGTAATCTGAGGAGAAAGTATCTGTGTAGAACAAAGTATAATAATCACTATAACATCCAACAGTTTCTCATCTATTTCTAGCTGTATATGCTACTTAAAATAAAACCCTAAAATATGAAAAAAATGCTTATTTGTTAATATTAAAATAGTAAGAGTTGTGAGTGCCTGTAACTTTGCAAAGAAAAACAGTACCATAAGGACTTTTTGCAAAACAATCCAGTTCTTTAGTCATTCAAAAGAACTAGGTAGGTCCACAGGTTCTCATTCCTCAATTGTTGTCTTGTATCTGCTAGAGCATTTTGTACAATACTACTGACATGTAAATCTGACACATGCACCACTCTTCCACAGCATGCAGAAAGGAAATCAAGCAAAACACTGAGATAAGCTGAAAACCTTTGCTTTGTTTTGTGTAACCACAAATTAACTTAAAAAGACCCAAAACCGAAAACAAAACCATAAAAACCAAAACCCCTTACTGAAAAAAATTATCATTATTCTATAAGAGAAATTCTATTACATCTCAAGTCAGTGGACCAAATCTTTAAATGAAAAATCCTACATTTCTAGAGAGAATCCTTGATGCGAAGGGAAAGAATTGTTGACATTAAAAACAGGAAGTTAGGAGCCGGATTCCTTGTCTTCTTTCTCTACTCTTCAGTGGCAGGCTGTAAGATAATATCTAAATCGCCGAAGAATTGAAGGGAAAATTCCTTTAGTTTATTTTATAGACTTGGTGTGGGACCCTGAGACAATCAAATAGAGAAACACTGGATACATTAGAAGATTTAAGTCAAATTATGTGGCTTATATCTATTTGTGCAACTATAAGAACCAAAACAATTCTTCTCTATGATCAAACATTGCTCTTTGCTTCTCTCCTCAAAAATGTAAAATTGAATATTTGACCAGAAGCAGAGTTTATCTTCACTAAAGCAGCAAAAAATATTCCCCAGAGAAGAATAAATTTGAGATTTTATGATAATATTGTCCAGTTGTAAGATAGAATAAATTGGAAAAATAATTATGGAATTGCATGATGAATAAATTCTTCTTATGTCAGAAGAAAAGCCAGAGTCCAGCATGATTTGTGGGGAGGAGGACAGCGGGAAGAAAACATGTTCTTGTGTGTTTGAGGCCCTGCCAGGAGTATAGTATACACCAGATATTATGAAAAGAGAAAAAAACCCCACTTCCTTACAGCTGAAATGTGGTCATATGATTAAAAAGAACATGTTACGTTTGGCCAAAAATACACTAAATGTGTTTAAATCTCAAAAATTTCAGTCCAATTTTCATCTTTATTAATCACTTAAAATTTCAAATAAAGTACCTTAAATCATGGGTGTTAAGAACTTTCAGAATTATGCAACATTTATTACTTGCAATTTTTATTGAAAAGCAATCAGGTTTACACTGGCAGGTTATTGAAATGTAAACAAAGATATTTTGCTTCTCAGTTTTTTTTTGCTCTTTCCTTTATTTTTCTTTTAGCATAGTAAATACTCTTCATCTTCCGAATGACCAATAATGAGACATTTTTTAATTTTTCAATTCATCTATGAGACAATAATTTAATTTTCAACATCAAATTGGTGCTGATTAGCAATGGGAGCATGAATGTTTTAAATTTAAATCATTAAAACTGATTTTGTAGTGTCTTTATTCCATGATATCCTGTCTAATTAAGGTATTACGTTTAACTGTTGGCAGAACATTTAGCAGCTGTTTAGAAGATCTTACATAGACAGCAATTATTGTCTTTGTCAGTTTCCAAAAAGTGAAAGTACGTGTCCAAATTTGTCACTTTCCAAAAAGTGAAAGTACGTGCCAAAAGAAATTTCAGCCATATTAGTTTTAGGTGTAATTCTAACCAAAGTTTTCCTTAACATAAAGTTGTAAGGTAAATGTGCTGAATGACAAGAATCTGTCCCATCTCTCTTCTATCATTGTTCAATGACAGATGATTTACAAAACATTATAATCTACTTGTTGGTTCTATTCATTCTGGTATGGTTTGTAGTGTAATAGGATTTTTTTCCTGCAGCTTTCTTCTCAATTTGTAACTTTTTCCTTTCTCATTTATGGATGAATCAGTCAATACTTTTTCCATACATACTTTCTGACTACAGAGGTTCTTCTATCTAACGAGCACTTGCAGTGGACTCTCTCTGGGAACAAATTTTCAGCCTTTTTTTGTACTAACTCTCCTTGTCTTCTAGGAATTAGTGCTCCATAATCTTTCTGAATCTTACTTTTCTTTCTTCTTTTTTTTATCTTTTGATGGAATCACAGGATGTTTGCTTTGGAAGGCACCTCTGAAGATCACATGGTCCAACCCCCCCATATAGCAGGTTCACTAGAGCCCATTGCACAGGATGGGTTCAGATGGCTTTTGAGTATTACAGAGAAGGAAACTCCAGAATCTCTCTGGGCCATCTGTTCCAAAGCTCTGTCACCTACCTATTAAGATGGAACTTCCTGTTTCATTCCGCTGTTTTCATGTGGTACTAATTTCCAAAAAAATCGAAGTACCAACAGTATGAGGCTTCTGAGAGTAAAAGGGGATTAGATTTTACCAAAAAAATTATTATCATGAGGTGATAATATTGTGAGGCAGCTGAAAACGTAAATGTTGTCAGAAGCAGAAGGTGGAGGTAGGTGAAAACAGAGACAACATGACTGAGGAAAGATTCTTTGCAATTTTATATTGCCTTTTATCTATTGACATTACTGGGAAAGTGCTAGGCTACAGCAGCTGTAGGTCCAGTCATAAAATTTGATAAATGCCTGAGAACTTCAAGGAAAAGAATTAGACATGATAAGGACTATGAATATTATTTTAGCAAGCTAGTTACGAGCTGAAGCAGTAGGATGGATGTAATTATGAATAGGAAATTACCATGGTCAAGATGAAGGATAGGGAAGGCATGATTGAGATTATTTTTTCAAATCTAAATTTATTCATTTCAAACACCTAACCTTTTAAACTTTTAGGTAAGAACAATCATGCATTTGTAGGTCCATGATGTATGCAAAAAAGGTAAGAGGAATTTACTGAATCCTGTTGAAGGACAGATTTGGGTGTATTCAAATGCCGGAATGTTTGTAAATGTAAGGAAGAGTAAAAATGTCTGTTGAACTGTAGATATGGGAAACAGTATGGCCAAGTGAACGTTTATGCGAGGGCTGACTGTATAAGGAAGTGACATAAAACAAATTATTATTGTTGAAATACTTACCGTAAACAGAGAATTGATTTCTTTGTGGGCCAAGGTTCAGTGATTTTACCTTAAGATCTGCACTTTTTCATAATTTAGACACTTTTGGGGGGTTATTATTAACTCTAAATAAAAAAAACCAAATGACTACCCCAAACCCAAAGTCTAAAACTCAAACTCAGAAGCTTGAGAGTTTCTGAAAGCTCCAGAGGTTTTTACGGCCCTTGGATATTTATGATTCTGTATATTTTCTGTTTCACATTCATTTTTTGTTTCCATTCTGTATTACTACTGGCATTATACAGTTTTCTACAACTTTTTCTATCTGACCTAGTTCTATATTAGTGTTACCTGTCGTATCTTAACAAAACTATTAATATAACAATTGTAAACAATTTCACCAAACGTCGCCAAGAATAATGATGGTAAAGAGAAGGGTGCTAGGGAGAGAAACAACGTAATATGGAGAAGTCTTTCAACAATAATAATTTGTT
>VYZQ01018628.1:3612-14726 GCA_013400655.1 Mystacornis crossleyi
GTTTTCTTCTAAAACGAAAATAAATTTTGTCTTTGTATGGGGGAGGAAGGAAAACAAAGACTCTTCTGGTGTTCAGACAGTGGTGGAGGAGGTGCTGGCCCAGACCACTAGCCCACATTGTGATGCAATGTGCTCATGCTCCAGTGAGGAAAGATGTGTGCCATGGTCAGTGTGAATCTGACTTTATTTGCTGCTCTGCTCCTGCAGGTCTCCTCTGAGAAGAAGCAAGTAGCATGTTTAAGCATTGTTAGTTCTACTGGCAGCAACAGCAGCAGTATTTAGTGAGTTAGGATCTGGATATTGTCCTGTGATACTTCTGCTGCCAAACTGACTTGTGCCTGCTCCAACAGTAAATAATTCTGTGTTGTCTCTGTTACAGTTTCATGAGGTAAAGACCAGTCTGGGCTCGAAAGAGCTGCTGTTGGGATAGTAATGGCACTGAATACCCCTGCTTGGCCTTGAAATTTGCAGTCTGTGGATGATAAACACACTTATCCTGGATTTTCTGATACCAAAATAATTACTGTTGTCCAAATCTAGGCAGGACAGCAAGCTGCATTTCTGTCATCAAGCCAGCTCTTGCTTGTCTCACAGAACTGCAGGAATAGGAAGTGCGTGATGCACAATTTCAGGGATTATATCCCCCTGTATGAAAGTTTTGCAACAGCCAAAAAGTACCTGAATTTTTCCACACTTGCTATTGAGTATTTAATGGGCTCACAACTACTGCTCCACCGTAAGCAACTGGCGTGTAAACGCCTGTGTCACCTGATGACTTCCATTTACTGTCTTCATCATGCATTTCTCAAATGATCTAATTTCCAACATAGCATGATTGACTGCTCTAGTCAGTAGTTGTTTTGAATGATGGAAAATAAAAGAATTGGTTACACGTACTCTAAAATGAAGTGTCTTAGCTGAGTTTTTCAAAATAGAAGCTTCTGATGAGGAAGCTGCGAAGAGAGTGAAAGTCAGTTTGAGAAACAGTGGCCAGAAAATAAACTGGAGATAGTGGCTGGATGCTTTAAAAAATCCACGTAATGGAGAAGATGAAAAAATGAAATTTCAGGAAGTTTGATCCTCATCACCTACCGCACTCTGAGAACAGCTCTTTTACAGCATGGCACAATGCTGCATGCCTGGAAATAATACTAGGACAGTAGGGGTGCACGGTGCTGCAATTAATTTCTGCCACTGAAAAACATTGTTGTGAGAAAGGGGTGTCATAGAAAAAGATTAAAATATGAAAGAAACACTGAACCATAAGAAAGAAGTTGTGTGCTACCAGATATTTTACTAGTGCAATGTTTTAGTGCACTGATGAGTACTTTCAAGTGGCAGCATTTGGATTTTGATCCTCACTGGATTAAAAAACAAATAATGCAGGTTGTATCTTTTGAAAGCCTAGAAGAATGAATGTGAACTATTCCCCTTATTATGTAACAAGATGCAATAAATAACCTGAAGTAGTACAAAAATGCTTACCAGAAAATAAAATACTTCTAAAACGTATGTTAGTATGTTTGACTCCTACTGATTTAAAAGTCTATTGAATTACTGACTGTTTAGGAATATGAACCAAGACTTTAATATAAGCTAATACTATATAGACTAATTACTAGGGAATACTATGTCCTCTACTGAGTGTACTAAAATATCACAGTGTCAGTAACCTATGAAGGTAAATCCTATATCTGCAATGGCCGTTTCAAAACACACTGGTGCACTTGTCACTCAAAAGACTGTACAATCTCCAAATTTAAAGTAATTGAGAAATAATTCTGGATTACAGCTTTCATCCAGTTACTTTGTGCATGGGGAAATCCCTGGGGTTACAAGGCTCCTATTATAAACATGTAGAGAAGAAATAGCACTATATTAACCTGTAGTACAAATATTTGGCTCATTGCTTCATGGTTCAGGGATACTTTACTGATGGAAAATAGGATGCTTTTGTGTTTCATTAACCTTTTTATTATCTTGTGAATAAGTCAATGGTACTCCTCTAAGAATGAAGGGATAGAAAACTGTGAGGGGGAAAAAATGAAATTCAATGATCTCTACTATTTAGTTACATATCCATAACAAATTCAGGACTGATGAACAAATGCTGGTCATATATGTGACATTCCACAGGTACTAATCAAAATATTTATACCTTGCAGTTGTGTGAGCTGGTATGCATAAATTTTGTTGTGAGGAAGAATATATCAAAAATGTACTAGGGATTGTAAAATGATAATATTAAAAGTGCTTCTCATCCTTCTGAAAGATGTTTAAATTATCAGTAGTAAAAGGTTAAGCAGGAACCCCCATACTGTTTTAGTTTTGAAAACAGTATGATCTTGAATGCCTGTAAGAACTCAATTAAGTACTGGGAGCCAGTGAGAACCTGGAAACCCTCCAATCCCGTTCCTCAAAGGTAGTAAGATACAATACTTAGAAGCAATGACATTTTAACTCACAGAAAAGCTTCTATTGACCTTCAAGTGATTACTGATCACTCTAGGCAAACCTAAACCCATATTTTGGGATATGAGCAGAAAATGCTTCTCTGACAGAATCAAAAAACAGAATCAAAACATGCTTGTTATGCATCCTCTCAAGAGATTCCAAATAAATCCACCCAGACCATAATGACAGAAAATAAGTAATGTGTATCTTTCAGTCTGCCACAGTTTTGTTCCAGATGGATGGAAGGAGGAAAGAGAGGAGGAGACTTTATTAATCATCATCCTCTATATAGCTTTAGCTGTCTTCTTAGAGACCTCATTTCAGAGGGCTTTTATGCTGGAGATTTGTGTATCAGGAAAGTTATGTAACAAAAATTCATCAAGACTAGGCAGCCACACCCAAATCTGGATAGATTTATTTGTGTTAAGTCTTCCCCAAACTGATCTAAAAATTCTAACTATTTTATCAGCTTAAACAGACTTTCTAGAAGAGGAATTTCTGTACTGCTGGGTTGGAGACAATTCATAACAGAGTGTGATGGCTTAATTATGAAAAGATGGGCATCAGGGAACTGCACAAGAATTGTTCAGATGGAACTCTACAGCTGAGGATTCCAACATGTTTTTTCAGAAAGCATTGCCATAGCCAGTATCTGAGTAAGCTGCCACTAAACAGATGCAGCTCTGCTTAGGGTGAGTGCAACCAGGAGGCAAAGAAGTTCTGTGACTGGTCTCCACCACCACTGCACCAGGCAGTGCTGCAATAATGCTGTGGGTGCATGTGGGATAGCAAAAAACAACATGTATAGGCAGGTTGGAGAATAAAGAGCAGAAAGTGGTGTTGAATATTTCAAGTAATAAATGAGTTGAACTATTAACCTTTCTTTTTTTTTTTTCCCTCTTCTTTTCAATTGCCAGGCACATGAACAGACTAGATTTTGTCCTATATTACAGCTATAAAATAGCAGAGAACAGTGAGGTTCGGTACACCAGAGGTGTTAAAAGTGTCTCTAACCCAGAGTAGGATGCCATATTCCTTACGAAGGGGGTATCCCTTCTCTTGCTTGGGATCCTGTCACAGAGATACCAGCCACCTGTGCAGGTAACAGTTAAGGAAGAGCCCTCAGGATTTTTTTCAGTTAGCTGTAGAGGTCGGTTACTGCAGTTTGCAGGGACTTGCTTGGTCTGCTTGACTTCCCCTTACTGCAGGGAATGTCCTGTTCCTGATAATGATGCTCCAATTAGGAACAAATGGAAACAAAGCTACTTCGTATTCCTTAGCCGTTTCACCCATAATTTTGCCCTCAAGACTTCATTCCGACCTTTGGCACACCTGCTCCATGTAACTGCTTCTCTACAGAACAGCATGTGAAGGGATTTGAGTTGTGAATTAATTCTGCCGATACAAAGTCACCAGGGAATATGCCAGTGCAGATTAGTCATTTGCCTCATGGGATAATGTCAGAAAGAAAATAGCAAAAATATATCAGGCAATTTAATGTGTCTGATGCTTTACACAACACATTACAGGGATGAAAGATATTAAGCTTTGATACAACCACAAAGCAAAGAAAAAATTCATGTCACTTTAAAGAGAGATTTACATGGAAGCGCAGTTGTATTTATGGATAATGAGACTCTACTGCAGCTTTGTCTTCTGTACTGATTTCTCCTTCACATTAAAAAATCTGTACAGAAGACAGACATGTTTAAACAACTTTAAGACTGTAAATATCACCTGTGATATGCAGGAAAAGTGTAGGTTAGTGGTGACAATTTCAACTTCAGATTGTCTATTTTGGCCTAGATCTCAAGAGAAAAAAATCTATTTGAAGCCTTTTCAGTGCACAGAGAATAGCTGAAACAAGGACCATTTTTAACTTCGGTTTTAATTTTGCTCACTTGCTACTTTGCCTCAGATTTTTGCCTCTAGTCTTCATTACCGAGTTTTGACAACAGCTTCCAGCCCACCACTTCCCAAGCCTATAACAAGAGTCATAATGAAAATTATCACAAATCTAAAAGAACTTTTAAACAGCCATTTAAACAAACAGACATGTAACCAGTTTTCTTTTGTGGTACATTTTTGTTAGGAAAAAATGTGTTGGACTCCTCCAGGCTCAGAGACCAAATTACCTCCTTTTTCCACCAGCCTGAATAAAGTCACATAAGCACAGAATTACAGAATATAGTGAGTTGGAAGGCACCCACAAGGATCATGGAGCCCAACTCCTGGCCCTGCAAAAGAATCACACCCTGCACCCAAGAGCATTGTTCAAATGCTTCTTTAACTGTCAGGATTGGTGCTGTGATCACCTCCCTGAGGAGAAATGTTATCTCCTTCTCATTTACACTGTTTGCATGAATTGCTAAGCAAACACTTTTTAGTTACTGCTATTTTAAACTAAGAAATTGTCAATTTTCCTTGTTCATGAAAAATCCAAGTATGATTTCTTTAATCCATCACTTACCAATGATCTGTAAAACGAATTTAGAAAACAATATGAAAGCTAAACTAGAAAATTCAGAGAAGTATTAAAAAAGACAGAAAAATTTATGAGAAAAGGAGAAAAGCACCTTATGCTTTCACATCTCAGAGTTTCTTATGGTTGTGTTTTTCATTAGTCTCTCTGACGATAAGAAAATTATATTATCAAACGTATGGGTTTGAATGGTGTGCATTGATCACCTGCTGTGGATGTAGGAGGGAGCACCTCAGTTAAGCAGGGGACAGAGGAGAAATTCCAAGATTGAAACATGTCTGGGGGCTCCTTACAGTCGCAGCCATGAGGGAGAGAAAAAGGCACACAGCCGTGTGCAGTAAACAAGCCTGCTGACACCCCTCAAGCCCTAAGTGCCAGCATGCCCATTCTTCTTCACTGGCTGGTGTTATACTACCTGGCACTGAATCACTGAGGATCCTGCTGAGGAAGCATGAAAAGTTGAAAAAAAAGGGCTACAAAAAAAGTGTTTTGTGGAAAGATGTCCCAGTGTGTTATAATCCAACACCCGGCCAACAGCAGATGCCTCCCCAGCACGGCTGCGCTGCTGCTGCTCATGGCAGCCGTGCCGATACCTCACAGCAGGCAGCACAGCCAGGCAGCAGAGTAGTCTGACACACTAAAGCTCAACAGATTTGTTGTTTCTTACATCTGAAGGGTAAGAAAGACGACTAATAAACAGTATATAATGATCCCTAGTGGCAAACTGTAAAAAGATTTATTGATTTTTAGCTGCTTATTTCATCCTCTGTAGCAAGCTGTGTTTTGACACGTACAATACAGTATGGCATGGAAAACTCTAAACACATGGAAAAATATATAATTTCATCAAATTCTGGAGAGACAATCATTTAGTTTACAGGAAAGTCCTATGACATGGCTTGAGGACCAAGTTTTAACACTCTTGAAGAGAATACAGAAAATGTAAAGTTAGCTGAACCTGAAGAAGGAGCAAAGGGCACTGAGAGCAAATGGTAAATGTGACCCAGGGAAGGAAGTTTCCCAATAAGGCATGGCCTTGCTCTAAGTTGATATTGGTACCATTTGTTCTGTCTGAGCAATGACTGGGAGAGGTCAACTGGCTTGGGCTTCACAAATCTGCTTCTTGTAGCTGCAATGCTGTTAAGTGCATATTACTAAACAGAAATTCAAGGCACAAAATTGTAGTTAACTGGTCACTGGATACATATTTTTTCAATTCACATTTCTCTACTTACATTCAATCCTTTCAAAAACTATGCAACAGAAAGACAAAACATTAACAAAGAGGTGAACTCAAGCTTATCCACATCCAGGTTTAAGTACAGCCCTGAAATCATCTCACTTCAGCCCTAAAGATGACCACTAGGCCAGAGAATTGGTGACTAAAAAAATCCTATCACTGAATTCAAATACTTGAGCTGTGAAGAAGAATGTTTAGCTTAGATTTGAAATACTTATGCACAAGAGTGTGATTGTGAAATTCAGTGTATGCTTCTACAGATATCTCTGGAGTGCAACTGTTCTATGAAGTCTCAGCCTATCAGATCCCCTACCAAACACAGGAGTTCTCTGTAACGTTTTTCTTGATATAAAGATTAACAGTTATTTAAGAACTTTTAAAAAGGCATTTATAATCTAAAATACGAAATTTTACATAAAGATTTCAATGTGGGGATTTTTATTAATTTCAAAATTTGTGCACAGAAATCCTAAAATTGTCTTATAAACTATAAACCTAAGTACACTATAGAGATTTGCACACCATTAAGTCAATAAAGTTCTGTCTTTTTTTCTCATGGAAGGTACTGTATGTGGAATCAAAATTTTTATAAAGATACTACTCTTACGGTTTGGAGGAGCCCCGTGCAGAAGGACAGAGAGTGTATCAGCGTAGCTTTGTGCCATGACAAAAACTACAGCAACTATTAAGACACATACTGGTGAAACCATTTTTTTGTTCTTTCTCTACTTGCAATTCTTAATTAAAAATTACAACTATTTCTAATGGTATATGAAACATGGAAAATAAGTTTGGGCTTGAATTACATTTTGAATGGAATACAGAAAGAAATAAAAAACTGTAAGAGAATTTGCATCTGGTCTATTTTGCCAAGGAGGGTCTTAAGATCAAATAGGAAGTCAGAGGCAAGAACTGTAACACCACAAAAGCTGAGACATGTGGAGGTCAAATGCCATGATGTCAGCTGTATCACAAATTGCTTAAATTTGGATCAACTTTGATCACATGAATGAGAACCAACCTCATTTCTCCTCTAGCCTAAAATCATCTTACAGATGAATTTCTTTTGTTCACAAGGACAAATGGAATATCTTGTCCAAACTGAATTTTTGGAAGAAGCTTGTAAAGTTGTGCAATACAGAAGAGCTGAGATCCTATATCACAACACCTGAGGCTGGTGGAGACCTCCCCCTTCTCTGTTATGCTCCACTATGACGGTTCTGTAATCTGGAATCTCACCAGCTCTGGAATCTCAGACCATGAGGATTCTATTTACAGTATTTGCTAAACAATAAAGGTGGTAATACCAATGCTAGAATTGACCAGTTCATGCTTTCAAAGCATACTGGAGAAGGAAATTAATTGTTTTGTTTTGAATTCTGAAGGATATCCAGTTCACTAAAAGCCATAGTTGATGATAAAGATAGATGCTTTGAAAATCCACAAATCTGTGGATTTGTAGAGATTTGAATAAAATGTCAAATAGAAAGAAAAGTACTGCTTTGAACAGGGTTGGTTGGCAGGGGTTTTTAAATTTCTTTTTGCTTCTTCAAATCTTCAAATTTAGTAGTTCATAAAATTAATAAACAAACCATTAAAAATAGAATTTTACTTAAATGTTAGTCATGGGACAGGCAGATGCTTTTCCTGAACAAAACCACTGAAACTTTCTCCTATATAGAAAAAAGTGAAAAAGATACTATCTATCAGCTTCGTAAACAATCACAGAGTCTGCAAAATCAAAAGCTAAAATTTTATCAGACTCGCCAGTCTTTCTTCTGGAAAGGCTCTTGGTTACTCATTGCAGTGAAAAATCGAGAGCAAAAAAGGAAATGAAAAAGGTACCTAACCTACTATGGTAATAGGCAAAGCCAGGAGATTTAAATCAGATGCCAAGGTAAGGTGTGAAAATAACGCAAAACAATTGACTTGTGTGTCCTCAAACACACCAAATAATTAAGGTCGTCAGTTTTACACCTGTGTATTTTTCTAAAACACAAAACATCAGTTGTGTCACTACTGTCTAACAGTGACTGTTATTGGAATGTCACATAAGCCATTGCTTTACCTTGAGTTAAGTCTGTTCTGTCTGAAATATTAAACCAAATGAAAAAATACCCTTAAGGGTACTGTCTTTATCACATAAAACACAGATGCATCCCTGATAGGTGGTGAAAAGAAACGTATGCAAGAAAATACCCCATCTATTTCTATTTAATATATATCCACTCACATATCATTGCACTATGTACTATATCTGTTTTATAGGCAACAGACACATCAGCTGTTCAACTCAAGCACAACAAATCATTTTTACAGCATTGATTTGCAAATTTTGCTCACTGAATTGCATTGCTTCAGCCATTTGAAATGAATGAGATTGTTACAAGTAATAATGGTTTCCTTTACCACCACAACATCCTCATTAAATCACAAAAAATCATGAAACTGCCCCAGATTCTATAAAATAAAGCAATCCTTTTATCAGAAATGAAATATTGCTGAATCCCTTTAAAGTCAGCTGCATCTGAAAATTTTAAACCGAGAGGCAGAAGGATTTTTCCTTATGAAAGACTCACTCTAGTACATGGATTTCTGTGCGCTTTAAAACTAAAAATTGATTTCTCATATGTACAAAAAGCCAACATGATTTTTATTAGATCCATAATAGTAATTGTGCTGTTGTTTGTTCTGAGCTAATGACTTCCTTTTCTTTTTATTGCTTGTCNATGTGAAAAAATATTATAAACAGATGTCTGCACTAAATCTTCTATCCCTGTTTTATGTTTATAGCAAAAAAAAAGGTCAGAAAGAATTATATGAATCAGTGATTAAGAACTGAACAAAACAACTTTTCATATTTCACGTGTGTCTAGACTCTCTTATGGTCTGTTTTAACAAGAAGCTCTAGTTAAAAAGAAATTAAAATACAATCACAGCCACTGTCAGTGCTACATCAGGAGCACTCTTCAGTTATGTTTTGAGCTAAAACTGCGCCACTCTCAGAAATAAATTACTGTGTTTCCTTGGCATGGCTGCATGTACAAAACCAGGTGTGTCACTCTTAAAATCGTGCTAATTAAAACACAGACACAAAATTTGATAATACTAGTAGAATTTCCTAGAGCTAGTGCAGAAGGCTGTAAGTATCTGATGTGTGCCATCTATCTTAATGTAGCACTGTCAGTGGTATAACGATTCTTTGGACGGGGGAGTAAAAAGCAAAATGAGCTGTTTGCAGCCTCTGTGGCTGGTTACAGACAGCGGGCACCTGTGTACCCGTCCTCTCAGAAACAAGGACAACAAGGACCCACAGCCTGTGACCTCAAGGCCTGGAAATGAACCACAGCAGGTACCCCACGGGACAGCACAGAGGCAGCAGTGACCTGTCTGCACAGCCCCCTGTGGCTCCTGTCCTGTATTACCTTCCTGGATCAAGGTCTCAGCAAAACAGGTGCTCTGCAAAAGTGATCACGGATTCTTTACAGGTTAGTTGGGTTAACCCCTGTGCTCACACCTAGGCCACACAGGGCAACTGTGCTTTGCAAGAGTAATGAGTATTGGCACATCCTAATAAGAGGCAGAAATCTCCCCGGTATCCATCCCTGTCTCCTGGGATTGCTCTGACAAGGAGAAACACCAGGATCAGAAAACTCAGGAAACCACCAAGGTGGCATCACCTTGACACAGGAGATCTTAACTTATACACTAATACAGCTCTTGGCTGATTACCATAGAATAAATAAATAACAAGAGTGATGTTTCCTTTCAAGAGCAAAAAGCATAGGAAGCTGTTGCTCAGTTGAGAAACTGCATTTTTAGAAACCCACCTTTTGAAGCTACAATTTAAATCTTTATATTGAATTCTGTACCTACAAAGTATGACAAATATCTTTGCACCATCAAAGAATACTATCTAGCATGATGCTAGTGGTTGGCTGTTACCAAAGATACAGAATACTGCTGTTGCTGAGATTACACTTTGGGGGAACATAAAAATAGAAAAACTTCATAGAGGTACAGCAGATGTGGATGTGGCCTCCAAAAATCTTTACATACTGCTTTTACTCTGCCTGCTTCATGCTGTGTAGTTAGCAAGCACACAGCAGAACTGCAGCAGTACAAACCCAGCTGCAATCCCATTGAATAAATCTCCACAGAGAAGGGTTGTATTGGAACAAAGTCCATCTAGCCTTGTAACACAGGACAGCAACCAAAAATATATTCACGTAGAAAGAGAAAAAAAAAAAAACAAAAAACCTAACCTACAACAACAACACAGAATACATAAGGTACATAGAAAAACAGTATGACTACTTTCTTTAAAAAAGGAAAAAAAAGCCCAAACCTGTAAGTCATATTTAGGTATGTTCCTAGTGTGCTGGTCATCTATATAAAATCAAATTCTTGTGCTCACTGCATCCCCTCCTTTCTTATGAGAGCAATAACAACAACATTTGCATGTAGTACAAGACAGATGGAGTAGGGTGGAGGCAGACCTCTTTCAGTGAAGAACAATGTTTTAACATGAATACATTTCTTTACAGAAGTCTTAGAAGATATGTGGCACTATCTTTATTTGTGACTTGCACAAACTAGACAATTAGTCCTGGATAAAGGATACAGGGCTATTATTTTGTTCTGGACTTTTAATTGTGGAATTTTCATGTTTTCAATAAAATGTTTAAGTCGGTTTGCCATACACCAATGGAGAAAGAGTTTTGGGAATTTAGCACACTGAACTACACAGNNNNTTGTTTGTTCTGAGCTAATGACTTCCGTTTCTTTTTATTGCTTGTCATGTCCTCATAAATTCATATATATATTATATACACCTACTCTTGTCCCAATTATTTTTGTTATTTAAGAGAGAATATTTCACACCAATAAAGGAGAATATATTTTAGGATTATATATATTATATAAATTTTAATTAAT
>VYZQ01018630.1:15990-33784 GCA_013400655.1 Mystacornis crossleyi
AGGTAAACATGTGTGCACACATACAAGACAGTGTGACTGAAACAATAATCCTGAGTTGCAGACTACACAGGTGAATATTACATTGTGAAACAGAAAAAAATTTTATCTGAATACAGACAACTTGTTAATGTATATAATGACACCCCTAACAGAGATATTTAAGCAAATCATGAAGCAAAAATATCCAGGACCGGAGTGGGTTCACCTTGGCTGGGTGTCAGGTGCCCACCAAGCTGCTCTATTACTCGCACTTCTCAGCTGAACCAGGGAGAGAAAATAAGATGGAAAAATCATAGGTTGAGAGGGTTTTCTAAAGCAAAAATGTAAGGCTGTGCATGCAAGAAAAAAAGTTGAATTATTTTCTACTTTCCATCAGTAAGTGATGTCCTGCCACTTCCCAGGACACAGGCCTTCAGCATGCATAGCAGTTGCTCTGGAATGTTGCGGTGGCCCAGCCCTCAAGAGGGCTATTTTCTATGGCCATCAATCAGGATATCCAGTGGGTGGATTTCCTCGCCCAGGACAGTGGGTCCGAGGGCGGGTCTGAGGATGGTGCCGAGGGCGTCACCGATGTGTAGGCCGCACCCTCACTGGATGCCACTCTGAGTTTGGGCCACCGCCCCCCATTCCAGAGAGTTCTGTGTCTATTCAGTAATGTTTAGTCTCCCATTGGTTTCTCCCTGTTACTCCCGCCTCCCTGTTAATGTCATTGGTTGCAGCATACATCACCATCGTTTATGTCACCCTTATGTTTATTCATATGCTCTATTGCTTAAGTAATTAGTTGCTGGAAAGTTCTCTCCAGTTAGTCCCCCCATTGGTTTGTTTAAATTGGACCCTCCCCTGAGACCTTTTCATTGGACTCCTGTCACCCCATGTCATTTCCCAATTGGTTCTGTACTTTATTCCATCCCTATCCGCCCCCTCTATAAATTCCCTGGTAATGGACAGCCTTCGTGGTTTGTTGTTTTGGCTTCCCCTGCTGCTTTGTTCTTCCGCCCCCCACCCCGGGTCGGGGAATAAAGACTTGGATTGTTGATACAAAGAGTCTCTCTCTCACTCCTTTGTCTGCGCTGCTCGATACTTTATTGCCATGGACTGCTGTCGCTGTCAGTTCCCAGCTGGAGCCAAAAGCAGCAAGCTCTGCACGAAGCAGAGCTCGTCTGTAGAGCTTTGGATTATCCACTGACCGGGACACCGCGGCAAGACGCCTGCTTGGCCTCCGGGCGGCCAGTGGTCAGCATCACTGGAAGGCAAACATAACTAATGAATGTCCCCACTTCCTCCTTTTTCTTACAGCTTAAACTAGTTACTTAAACCACCTTTATACCCAACATACAGATGTATATACTTCATTGTCTACTATTCCCTGTCAGTTCACAGATACTATTTTCCCATTCCATGGGCTTTCTCCACCACCCAGATGGTCAAAAAAAGCAGTGATTCAGGCTGCATTCCACTGAGACAGGGGATCAGGACAGGAGAAGCACCACACTCAATCATTGGGCACGAGCACCAGCCTGGCCCATCATCGTACTCTCCTTGCTCCTCACAAAA
The DNA here is from genome assembly GCA_013400655.1 of Mystacornis crossleyi. Taxonomy (NCBI): domain Eukaryota; kingdom Metazoa; phylum Chordata; class Aves; order Passeriformes; family Timaliidae; genus Mystacornis; species Mystacornis crossleyi. Next base: position 17,548 of record VYZQ01018630.1, read on the forward strand.
TGCACTCTGCCTTGGTTCATGCTATTTCTGATACTTGACTTCCTGCAACCTACAACAGATTATTTTCCCCTGAAGTCAAATCTCCTTGAGATGCACACCAGGTCTCCCCATCCTTCTGCATTACCTACCTGGTATGCCGAGGTTTTTGAGCAAAGACGGTCCTCTGAATGTGTTCGCCTTTTCCAGTGGGAGGAGAAATCCACACTGTCTTTCCCAGCCACTTCCCTATGTGTAGTAAAGGGACCTTATCTTCTCCCAGGGATGTAGGGGGCTTGTCTGGGGGAAAGCAGGATGGTTTGCAGTTCCTCTGGTGTTAAGTAACCAAGCGGCTTTTGCAAAATTTGCACCCTGTTGCTTCCATGCCCCATTGCCTAATGCTCTCACCATAGTCTTTAGCAGTCCATTATATTTCCCAGCCCTTCCAGAGGCTTGTGGGTGATAGGGGGTGTGACATATGCACTCAATGCCATTTCTTTGTCCAAAAGGTTTATTTTGGGGATATTTTGGAGGGGCAAAATTAGAAAAGTAGAGACAGATTTCCTAAGAAAATTAAAAATTAAAGTGATATTAAATTACATTGTAGTTGTGTCATTTCAATATGAAGTCCTGAAGAAGGCTCTAGGATGTAAAAATAAACTAAAAAATGTGAAGAGTAATTGATTTCCCTGTGAAAGCTAGTTTAATCATGTAATTTCCCTAGCGACAGAGGAATTAGAATTGTAATTCCTGAGGGTACACAGATGAAGGAGTGAAGCGAGCCAGCACTGAAGTTCTGGCTTGGGTTGTCACTCATAATTAAGTTTACAAGTGCCTGGTTTGATTGCATGTGGAGCAATGGCTCAATCTGCTTTAAGTATTTATCCAACAAAAGAGATTTCTCTTTACAAGATCTTTAGGAGCTGAGAACTGGCAAGTTAAGCTTGTGTCTTCAATCATTTTTCTGACCTGTGAATTCACTATACATAAATATAGACTGCTTACATAAGTATAAAGTTCCAGGATAAATTAGTAGGCCTCCACTCTATTCTGAGTTTTCCCACTTAGAGCAGTATTTGTGTATATGTGTATTTTATTTACAAAAGCATGTTCATGCACATACACATTAATCTGTCTGTACAAACGTGGACTTTCCACTCCCCCTTCATTTCTCTTACGTTCCTGTTTGTATTCACACCTATCTTGTTGTTCTTGCATGAAGCCTGGGAAACACAGTCTGAAAATTCTGCCCCTTCCATAATCACATTTAAATAGATCTTTAAAGCAGCAACTACAATAAAACACTCCATTTCCCTCAGTGGCTAAGAGCTATCTAGGTAGTATTTTTTGAACACAATTCCTATACAGGACTGTGGGAACTAGAAAACTGGGCCAATACTAAAATGGCAGCTGCAACTTCATGTCAAGGAAGGGCAGTCATCTGTAAAGAAAATGCAAAATAGTTATAACATCTCTATTCATGAGAGGTGCTTAATATTGTTAACATTAGGTGATTATCTTTGATATCTTTTGGATTTCACTTTTTGTGAGAACTTGGCCAGGATCTCAGTTAAGTTCAAGTACGACAGTCTTTATACTTGCGGATCATTGTTTGCAATTTTACAGTAGCACTTATCTCTGATATAGGGGAATTTTGTAATGTTTGATTTGTTTGAGTTCAGACTGGAATTTTTCTTTTGGACTCTTACATTTCAGTTTCAGCTCCACACTGTCAGAAACTGTGGGAGTTTCTCAAGAGACAGAGCCCTGGATACCATAAGGCTTTCCAGACACTGGATTGTCAAATCATGAGGGAAAATCTGTATTGGGAAGGTGCTTAGGAAGCCAGCGGATATTAATGCTTTGTCCACTTGGTTGAAGCAACCTGTGTTTGCTTGGCAGGAATTCACACATCTCCTCTATGTACTGATCTTACACTTTGCTGTTATACCTTTCATTTATTACATAAAGTGAACTTGCACTTCTGATTCTTTTTCTAGTTCTGTATCTACAAATTCTGTATTGCAAACAAGTGTTATTCAATTTCATCTGTGTTTCTTAGAGCAGTTGTCAGAGCAGCTGGGGACCACTGTATGATGAATTAACTTCTGTGGAAATAAATATAGTAGCTTGGTGTTTAAAGGTGAGATTTATTCAATGGAAGTACATAAAATCTTGTCAGGTGGTACTTTGACAGAACTTAGCTTTTTGTAGTGCAAAAATATCGATGTAGTTTTTGCATCCGACAGTAGTTATGATGGGAAGCTGTGCAATGTGATGTCAGGAAGCAGTAGGAGAGGGATTGCTCCACAGAGCAGCGCTGGGCTCCACCCGGGAGCCCCAGTGGGCTCAGCAGGGCCTGGGCTGAACATGGGGCTGGGGTCCCAGGCTGAGCCTGCCCTCCTTGGCCTGCAGGTGGGGGCTTGCCTGACAGGCTCCTTGGGGTCATACAGCCCTCTCAGTGTCCTCCAGGTCCTGACACATGGACCAACAGATTGTTTCCAAAATAAGGAAAATTACCTCAAAAATGAATACATTTATTAACCACTAGATTTAACCAACATCTCATTCCACCAGGGAAAGCATTAAATTATATAAGATAATAATACTCTGAAGAAATATGTTCAAGTTCAAATATTTGTTTATGTATATTCTAATAGGTTTGATAGGCAAAATATAAACAGAAGCATTAGATTATACTGGTTTCTAGCGCAGTTTACAAGTGGGTTGTTTTATTTACTAAATACATTACCAGCTTTCATTGCAGCAATTCTTTAAAATTTCTTTGGCCTTCTTGTCTAACAACTTTTATAAAAAGCAATGCCATAGCAGTTTTCTTCCTGCAAAATACAGTATTTGATCGTCTTGCAAAATATTGGCTGTAATATTTCAAAATGCATCAACCTTTCTAAAATGATTTTTTCCAGGCTGAAAATGCAAATGCTGATGACATGCTATTAGAAGGAAACTTTATGCCTCACATTCATAGCTAGCTACAATGGGGTGTAACCATTTTAAGGATTAAGATTTCATACAAACACATAAAATTAAAATGTAAAGCGGATTTGTGGCTGTCCTTATGATGGCAATTATTTCTTCCACTTATTTGCTAAAATCCAGACAACAAATACTCCAGTCCACTTAATCTAATGCTCAATTAGCAAGGCAATACATGCCTTGCCAGACTCTCTGTAGGGAGGCATGAAGAAAAGGCAGGAAGGACATTCTGAGCTTCATACTTAGGCCTTGTCATTGAATGAGTGTTGTACAGATTTGGGGCTCTTTGCTGAAATAGGGCAAGTTCATACAATCATGGACCAAGAAAAATGTGATTACAATTAACAGTCTCTTCACGAGAGAGAAGTAATTTCCCTGTGGAATGACTGTTGTGAGTATAATGTTTCCAAGCAATTGAAAGACAAGATAAAATAATTTTATATTAGACTTAATATTTAAAATGAGTCTTCTTGCAGATGTTTGTTTTGCTGCTTTTTTTAGTCTTTGTACCAGATATTGACCAGACATGAGAAGATATTTATGTTGCTGCCACCGATAACCAAATGAAAAATGTGTCTTTACATTGTAAAGATGTAAAACCATCATGAAAAAAATCCAAATTTCCTAGGGGCAATTTTTTTATCATAAATTTGATCCATGACTGTTCCTATTTCTTTGACATTGTTTGCAGTGCATTATAGATTCTCTTTCTCCCTGCAGGCATCAAAATTTGATTAATTTTGAATTTCCGCACAAACAGGTATTTATATTTGTCACTGTTCTTAGCATGCATAAATATGGAACCTTTTTTCCATTTATGGTAATAAAATATTATTGAGAGCTGGCAAAGGTATTTTTGCAATTTTGCAGTCAGTAGTTTTTTGTGCTTTTACATGTAGATATCTCTCTCCTTGTGTTATAGTGGCATATATGAAATAGGTTTCGGTGACATTTTTTCACATAGGCTTTTGAAACATATTTTTTTTTTTTTCCTGGTGATGAGTCAAGAAATTCTTCTCATTTTCAGTTCAAGTTAAAACATCCTGGTTCTTCTTGGATGTATGCAAGTTTTGGCTACATCTGCTGCCTCCTGTTTTTCATTCTTATGTCTGCTTTCTGCTTCTCTTCCAGTTCTGAGATTAGAAGGACAAAGAGAAAAATGATGCAAAAAAAATTCTGGTTAAGAGTGATACCTGCATAATTCATGAGGAAACAGTTCCCACAATAAAATGCAGTGGTCAGACCTTTGATCTTTGGAAGATCCCCGCTGTTCTCAGAGAGATTCTGCCTAAGCAGCTGAACTGCAGACTGGAAGAGTTTGTTGTTGTTACGCATTACATTTGAGTAGTTTGTCTAAATTCAGATAAATAGCTGACGTTTCATTTTCTAATCTAAACTAAATAAAGTTTCAAATCTAGTGGGATTTGACCATTATTGCTAATTACCTTTTTTAATGATCACGTTTAAAAGGGCATCATGGAGCTGTTTTGCCAAACAACTTTTTGTTTCCTCAGGTTGCTGTGACCTGTGCATGGTATCTGGGTGATAAAAATATTCTGTTTTGTGGAGCTTTATTATGGTTTTTGAAATATTATGTTATTGTCTAGTTGGAAGAACTAATTCCTGAAATTAAAGCAACTTTTTAATAATATCATATATAAATTCTTGGTGTATATATTGTTAAATAGGTTTGTTTTATGAAAATCACAATTAAGTTATGATGTAAAAATTCTCCTTCCGTTATGAGACAGAGCCTCACTGGTAGTTATTTTCCATACAGTACATAGGAGACAAGTTCTTCTCCCTGTTTCCAGATGGCAAAGATAGAAGGTAATTGAAATGGTGTGCAGGCTACAGCACACATAAAAGTAATAGTAAACAAGCCGTTTATGAGAGTATCATTAGAGTGATTTAAAGGTAAAGGAGCCTTTGAGAAACTAATGATTGGTAATTATCAAGTATTTTTACTGGCTAACTACCTTCAAAACATGTAAAGACTTAGGAATATATTATATGATCTATAACATCCAGAAAGATTAAATATTTTTACACATAAAAGTAAAAAAGACAAAAGTGAATTATCTACAGCTTTCTGTTACAGGGAACAGAAGTAGATGTGCAGGTTCATATTTTGTTGGATTTTGGGAGCTGGTAGGGGATTTGATCTGACATATTCTGACCAGGAAACGTGATGTCTGAATATCATCTTGTTTAGGCCTCTAGACACTGTGGTGTTTACATTTTTGCAAGAAACCTGCTGTTGGTTTCTGAGTTACTTTTCTGCAAGATCTGTCGCCTGTTATTTAATGCAAAATTGCATTCCTTCCCCTCTTTGTCCAACTCCATAATACTTCAGTAACATGGATTCTGGTTTAGAAATGAAAAAAAAGTACTACTCAGCAGCATAGAGCTCACAAGGTGCAATTAGACTAGCTCCATTAGCTTTTGTAGCAGCTGAAGATCTAGTCCAAGCTATTTATTACTATCATTGGGCTATAAATTACTTTGGACCCATATGTTTACACAGTTGACAAGGGGTTTGCATAGAAGTAAGAGTTCTCTGCCTGCAGCTACAATCTCACCTCAAAGATGAACATGTGAAGTCACAGATACTCTTAACAGGAATGTTTTCCCCCAACCTTCCAGGCTCATGCTGTTGTTTTGGATGTTAAGTAGCGTAAAGCACAACAACAATTCAATGTATCCTTTACAGTGATCATCCATTTTCCTAGATACTATGTCTCTGTGCTAAGGAAGTTCCCCACTGCCCAGAGCACGCAGCAGATGTGAAGGACTCCCAAGACAAGAGAAAGATGCTGTGAAAATATCATCCTAGCCTTGCAAAAATGTTCTAATTATTCTTATCCATAGAAAGTGAACCACTAGTAAGAACTGTTTACTTTTTTACTTAACGGGCATAGGTCTTCTTAGACACAGGCAACTCTGGAATATTTGGAAAACTTTGGGAAACCCCTAGGAATGAGGGAGGTTGTTCCATGAGAGAAAGAATTTCATTGAGATGCAAGAGAACCACAGGAGAAGAGAGAATTACCCACAATTTCTCAGACATTAGAGGAAAAAGAGCTGGGAGAAGAGAAGAAAAGAGGTATAATTGGAGAGTGAGGCCTTCCTATACAAGTGCACAAGCAGATGCACCAACAGCTCACGTGGAAAGCACATTCAATCAAAACAACTTCTCGCCTGCTATTTCTTTCTCCTTCCTCCCTCACAGCATGTGCTTCCTGGATGACTAATCCCAATTTACAGACTGCAGGGAGTGTGACTGACTAAAAACACTGCTTGGGCACTTGCACCTCCTTCTTAATTGGCTTTGAAAATGACAAGGCTGAACTTCTTGATCCTGATTCTGATAACTGAACATGGTGCCAAAATATTCCTTTCTCTAGGATTGCTTGATATCCACCTAAAGACTGGTTAATGATTCAAAGAAATGAGTCAGAAAAGCAAGACCGTAAGAACATGAGATATGTACATTGTGCCTCAGTCTCCCCTGTGCTCCATTTGTTTTTCCTGTGGTGATAGATCATGAATAATTTTTAATTACTATTTTTTTCAGTTCGATGGTCCTGAAATCTGGAGGTGGGGTAGTAAAACAAAGAAAATGAAAGAGAAAGAGAGGAAAAGGGTGGGGGGCAGGGGATGACAACACACCGATCCACTTCCTTTTATAATTTACCTGGTGCATGCCTCTTATGTAAACTAGATTTTGTGTGATGGTGGTGGACAATACTGCTCCACCTCTGCAGAACTTTTTCTTCTAATCACAACTTTCCTGTTGCACCAGTAAGAATCTTTGACTCAAAATGTGCTTATGCTTGGGCCTCTACAACACAGAAAAGGCATGTAATAGGAACCTACAAAACTGTGAGTGAAATAGTGTAGATGGGGATTTCTTTGTCCTCCTCTCTGACAGTACAGAAATACGGGCCATTAAATTATGTGAGAAGTATCCAGATTCAGAACATAAACGAGTGCAATTCCTTGACAAAATTGGTTTCTGGGATGTCAAATGTTCACATTGGCTTATGAGGACTGGGCATAGATCTGTAAAAGGGTTACCAAATATGCACATTCAGCACAGAAAGTTCTCTGTACTGAACAAAGCTGAACTCTGGAAGTGTGTTTTGCTGTGGATAAACAATTACATGTTCATGTCTTTTAACAATTCCTTTTTGCTCCTGGGTACATCTGTATCCTTGCTGATTTTCCCCCTAAAAAAAAAAAAAAAGCATCAGCCCATTCCTGGGAGCAGTAGAAAAAGGAGGAATAGCCAAATGATAATGGCAGATGATGAATGAAAAAAAAAAAAAAAAAAGAGGAGCTGAAATGGGAGATGGGAGAGAAAGATTAAATGGTCATAGATATAGGAAGACTGAAGGACATCAAGTAAAGGATCACTATAGCTCATCCTCTTCCCTGAAGCTTCAAGGAATTAGAGGCTGCTCCCTGGAACTGCTTCATCTGGACTTATCACAAGATGAAGGAAAAAGGATTCTAACAGCCTCCTGGATCTCCACATTTCTCAGCTTCCTTCTTTTGTTGGAATGGATGAGCTTTAACCAGGAAATGGTTAAAGAGAAGCTCCCATAGCTTGACAAGTCCTCAGACATAGCAGGTATAAATAAAAAGGTTAGGGGAGAAGTGGAAATTTTACTGTCATTTTACGAATGTTTAGGCACTTGTTCTTTTCTGCAATCCACTAACAAACTTCATAAACAATGAAGGCAGGGAAGGCAGGAATTAGCATGTTTTCTGAATAAAAGTAAAAGTTTCATCATCAATATCTGCATTTTTTCTGGTGAAAAATTAGTCTTTCAGCAAAAAGGAAAACAAATTCATTCTTCTGCAGAAACATCTTTGCCATTTACTCTCTCAGTGTGCATTGGCATTGCCACTGCCATTAGATAACTCCATTCTCATGTGCCAAAACACCACTAGATTTTTGAATTTTCGAATTTTACAGTTTGCAGCAACAGAAAATTTTTAGTAAGTTTCTTCATTTTTCACTGTACCAACAACAGCTGATCTGCCTCTGCCAAATTGGGGAGCAAATGCCAGTGTGGCAATGGTCACATTCCAGTGACTGCACAATGAGTTCTCACAGAAGTGAACTGGGTCCATAAGTCAGAAGAGCCTTGTGCAGTGGTGCAGTTTGGAATTCCTGTTGTCATCATGAAGTCAGTTGCTGTTGATTGGCTTCACACACTAAAACATGAAGGGAAGAGGTCTGAAAGAAAATCCCTTCTGAATCAGCACCTCTGCTTGTGCTGTTTCTTTCCTTGCTGTTCCTCTCTTTTCATTGTCTTGGTGCAGCTGCAGCTGGGAAAGAAAATGTAAATGTAACTGCTGCTGCTGCAAAAATTGCAGCCAAAAACTATTGATTAGTGCAGCAATTGCAAAGTTGCAGCTGTCCAGATAAATATATCTATCTACGGGCAAATCTAAGCTCTACAGCAACAACAGATGGTTTTCCTCTCATTAGGGCTGCCATAGTTCAGACTATGATTTTTCAGAAGGAAATAGTTAGCTCTGACTGAGCAGCTACATGCCAAGAATTCCTGGACAAATAATAGAAGTGCTGAAAATCCTGAATGGTAAAACTTCCATCTGGAAAACACAAAGTGTCATGGAAAACCTGACACATTATCTCAGGTGGTAGCATAAAAATGTTAGAAAAACTCTGGCTACCCAGAAACAGATGTATCCTGGGCTGAAAGAAAGGAATGATGGGGGTTTTAGAATTTTTCCCCAGATGCAAAACATAACGACTTCTAGCTGGTTTTCAATAAATACAATATCATTCATTTAATTGAGCAGAAAACCTGGAAACAACATAAGAGTTTAAGATATTATTCACAGTATTTAATGCTTAATATGGAAGAAGTATCACTGTGGGAAGTGATTATTTATTAGGTAAGATTTATCCCATCTGATGTTACCCGTCTAAAAATTACCTATCTAGTCATAGCTGATCCCTTTCTACTCAATATTCAAGGCAAAGAAAATTTCCTTGAGATCGGCAGCCACTCCATTGTAAAACAAGTGTCTGAAACAGGAGGAAGAAATTTGTCTTCTCATTTTTTAAGGAGTGGATGATACTTGGCAGTTCATACAATAGAATAATTCTAGTTGTTCTCACTTAAAAGTGTCTGGACAAGTTTTCTGGTTTTGGCTGCTATGGTGTTCAGCTCAATGATCAAAGTACATAGACATGTGTCAAACATGGCTTTCAATATCAGTTGGCTTTCTGGTGTTGGGGGTTGAGAAAGTTTTCTTTTTGTGTGTGTATGTGTTCTTTTCTTCTCCTCTCAAAGGAATTTTTTCCCATGTTAAGAGACGATTGCTGGGGTACTTAAAAGAAACAAAGGACCTAGCCAGCCACAAGGGAGGGGCCCAATTGTCCCTTTTTTTTTGGTCTTGGTGGCGTCTTCTCAGGTGGGGGAGCAGACATTTCGAGATTTAGAACTGAAAAAAAAAAAAAGNCTGTTATTCCTATTTCTGATATATTTGCCTGAAAGCCCCTCATTTCCAAAATTATAATAGTTTGGGAGGAAGGGAGTTACATTTTTTCCATTCCGGGGTGGGAGGGGGACTCCTGCCTTCCTTAGCAGACACCTGTCCAAACCAGGACATCTGGCAGCAAAGAGTTTTGCCACACTCATATCATATGTTAACCCTGATTACCCTTTGAATAGTATCTAGATTTCAAGAGCAGAATAGTAAAAGGAAAACATTTTTGAATAGGGATAGAAATTAACTGTGTATGGAAAAATATTCTCCATCACTTAGGTAAAGTTGCTGCTCCTCATAAGACTATCTTAGTGAAACAAGAGGTGACTGTACTTATATCATCTGTTGGACTAAGAAAGGGTTTGAGCTACCTCACACATATGGCAATAGACGAGGAATATAATTTTTTCAAATTATCTGATTTTCTTTTATGTGTCTAAATGTGATGCTATTTGCAGTGGTTATGATAACATCAGATAAGATTTCTCCCTATAACGGTTTGCTTATCTTACCCATTGTACTTTTAATTAGTCCTTTCCTTTCCTTTCCTTTCCTTTCCTTTCCTTTCCTTTCCTTTCCTTTCCTTTCCTTTCCTTTCCTTTCCTTTCCTTTCCTTTCCTTTCCTTTCCTTTCCTTTTCTTTCTTTTTCTCTCCTTTTCTTTCTCTTTCTTTTATTTCTTTTCATTTCCTTTCCTTTCCTTTCCTTTCCTTTCCTTTCCTTTCCTTTCCTTTCCTTTCCTTTCCTTTCCTTTCCTTTCCTTTCCTTTCCTTCTTTTCCTTTTCCTTTTCCTTTTCCTTTTCCTTTTCCTTTTCCTTTTCCTTTTCCTTTTCCTTTTCCTTTTCCTTTTCCTTTCCTTCTCTTACAAACGAGGACTCATAAAATTGACTTTATGGCCTGGCTGTAAGGAACATTTGAAAACCAATCACTAATTAAGTTCCTTTTCGACAGAATTTCAGGACATACGTTTCATATCTTTCAAGTAAAGACTGAAAAAATTGCAAAGCACCATATTAGATAATTTTCTAGAACTCTCAGTTTCTTAGTTTATAATGATGAAATACTAATTAGACATGGTTATGAAAAATAGTGCAAATTTTAAAAATGAAATATTTCAAATTACTCTATATGTCTTAATTACTGTTTAATTCTTTATATATTTATATATAAAGAAATTCTTCAATTTCTTAACTGTTTGCCATGGGTTTGGGACAGTAAAAGTAAGGTTTAATCAAAAGTCAAAATATAAATTTCTACAACTGACAGGATAGCCAATACCTCTTTTTCTGTACTGGAATTGACTCCAGAAAAAGAACTTCCTTTTCCCTTATCTAAATGACTAATATTGGCTGACAAGTTGAAATTTCAGTACAATCGTTTTTCAAGGTCTAGTGTTAGCTTGAAATTGTTGTTCTGCAGTAATCTGAACGGCTGCATTTTCATTCAGTAGTGTATTCCCACAAAGAACAGAACAATAATTTAAATTTTACTATCTACTTCACTGCTAAACAACTTTGCTAAGTAACTGCCCTGCTTGCTCAAAAATATAGAAAATATGTAGCCATTTCTTGCAGTTAAATTTTTCATCTTCTTTAACCTAGAAGAAGCTCCCAGATTTCCCTCAGGACAGCTTCCATGTGCAGTTATGCTTTGCCATCACATAATTTTGGAAAGCATTAGAATTTGTAACAAGGTCAATAAATTTGAATAACATGTTTAAATTCAGATTTTTTTTAACTTAATGTATAGTTTGATAGTAGTCCATGTGTATTTGTTGTTATCCAAAATTATCGATGTATCAGTTCTCTTTAGAATTTATCAGCAAATAATTATTTCTTGTTGCATAACCTAATCTGAATCCAAGAGATCTTGTAGGTCCTCTAGGTCAACAGGAAAAAAGATTGGTTTATTTTGAAGAAAGCATTAGGTGTGTTTAATATACCTAGGTTCCCATATGTTTTTTATTTGGTATCTTGTGGCTATTTTCCTCTATGTTTTAACTGCTTAGAAGTTAAGCTGCACTTTACAGATATTGTGTGATGACTGGGTGGAAGGGGTGCAATTAAAAATTTACTATATGTCTGGACAACATCTCCTTTGTCCAGAATTTCCCGTGAACTTGAACACCATTGTGCTTTTTGCTTACATTTAGAAACCTCACTGGACATCTTATTTGTAGGACAAGCAATGGAATTTATAATTCAGATATAACACATGAATGATATTGCATAAAACTACTCAAAGAAAACCAGATCAATGAATTCTCTAAATGTGAGTTTCTTCAAATTCTTTTGTTTTTGAAAGTTTTTATGGCTAATTTGTCAGAGAATGGATATTTAAATTAACTGTTTTGCACTACTTCTAAGTTTTCTGGATCATTATTAATTGTACTTCTAACATGTCTAGCTTGTTGTGTAGGGAAAACCTCTCCAAGGTAACACTTTAAATCACACCTATTTTTATACAAACTTAAAAATGATCTGAAAACAAGGCTCCAACAATTTTTTTTCACAAGTGCAAATTTAGAAGCCATAGTCCAGTTGTTTGACACAGACCTGTGCTATCAAAACGTCTTTATAAACCCATTTTTTATAGGAAAATATTGTATTTTGAGTAGCGTATCATCAAATATAACCTTGTATTTCTGAAGTGGTCTAAGATGTAGTTTAATGAACATCTTAAAATAGATATATAAGATGTATAAGAACACTTATAGAATATATAAGAATCCAAATCGTGCTAATAGCATCACACAGTGGCACCTATCTCTGTATAGTAAGTGTTTAATTTTATCTAAACTGCAGTACAGTATGGAAGAATTGAAGATTCCACACTGCTCATGCCTCACCCACCCAGGAACTAGGAGATCTATAGAAACATCTCTTCCTAAGGCACTAGGTCACAACAACACTGTTTAGGAGATTTTGTTAAGAGTTTATATTCAGTTTGGCTCTGCATGTGACCTTGGTTTTTACTTCAGCTCTTTAATATTCAGTTGACATTATGTCCAAATCTGCCTTCTCTGACTGGCTAGTCATATGGTTTATTTCCACTAGTGCCTAATGTTGTGAATCAGCATCTCAAATTACCAATAAGGCAGAACCATGCTATAATGGTTCTTTTCTCTTATGGATCTTTCCCTGTTGTTATTATTACTACTGGTATTTATTTAAGGCTACATCAGTTTACCATATGTGTCATACCAAGCAGCAGAGTGTAAACCGATTGGAAAGATTAGATTTCATTCATTACAAGCAGGGATATTTCTCTGCAGACACACTAGAAATTGTGTTTTCTAGCCAGTTTTTGTTCCAAACTCATTTTAATGAACGTTAAAGCATATGGCAATTTGAGATACGTATGTGCTTTTCTTTAATTTAAAAAAAAAATTCTCCCTGCAGAAAAAAAACAAATGTACAACCTCATTTTGAAAACCATAGGGGCAAATCTCAGTTACAGCTTCAAAAAGAAATTATTTTTTCAAGTTCCCTTTAGTTATGGGTGCCACTATTAGCTTCGTCAGTGTATACTGCCTTATATCCAGTATGCAAGAAAGCCGAGTTCTGTAAAACTGCAATACTTCTACAAAAAGTATAAAACTTCTAGAAAGACTGGCAAGACACAGATTAGATGCGTAGTCTGCAAGATGGGTAGGAAACTGGTTGACAGGTCATGGTGATCAATGTTCAGCATCTTCATAAACGATCTGTAGGATGGATTTGACAGCACTGTCACCATGTTTGCCGATGGCACCAAACTGGGTGGTGAGGTGGAAAGAACAGCAGGTAGAGCCATCTTACAGGGAAACCTGGACAGGCTGGAAGAGTGGGCTAGCAAGAAGAATAACACAGAGAAGTGCAAAGTCCTGCATCTGACAAAAAAAGCACAACTTGTTACTTAGCAAATAGCTAATTACAGACTAGGAGCAGCCTTGCTGAAAGGGACCTGGGGGTCCTGGTGTACAACAAGCTGGACATGGGTCAGCAGTGTGTTGCTCCAGCAATGAAGGTAAATCACTTCCCGAGCTGCATCTACGGGACATTACTGGCTGAGATAGAGATGCGATCTTCCCACTCTGCTCAGTGCTTGTCAGGTTGGACCTGGAGCACTGTGTCCAGTTCTGGTCCCCACAATTCAATAATGATGTGGACAGAATGGAAAGTGTCCAAAAGAGACCCAAGAAGATGATCAAAGAACCTGCCCAATGGAGAAATACTGAAGGAGTTTCATCTTTTAATTCCTGGAGAAGAGAAGGCTCTGGGAGACCTCATCATAATATTCTTGTTTTTAAAGGGTAGGAGGTAAAGGAGGATGGAGGTTCTCTTCACCAGGAACCACATGGAGAAGAAAAGGACCACAAGGTACAAATTGCATGAGATAGAGGTTTCATCCTGATATGAGAAAGTATTCATTTACTGTGTGAAGAACCAATCACTGAAAGAGTGTAGAGTCCCCATCACTGGAGGTTTCAAGATGCAATTGAACATTGTATGCTTTTCTCCAAGGGTAATTACTTCCCAGTATTTGGAGGATGTGTATTTTTTAGAAGTCATGTCTTTTTGATCTTTGCTTCACATCGTTTTCTATGGGTATGAAGGTATATTCAGAGATACAATGTGCAAGGTCTGCTATACTATCCTTGTACATTTTGATAATAGGTGTTACCTAAAACCATGTTCTGAAGTTTATGCAGAAATACAAAATCATCCAATTCTGTGTTAACCTACAATTTTTTCTTAACAAACAGCAGAATCATAGACATGTAACAGTCACACTGATAACTCCCACATTTTTCACACAGTTTCCAGAAGGATAACTGAAAATGCAAAAAGGACCATGTACTGGAAAGTATCCTAGTATGGACAAAAACATCAAGTAGATCAAGTGTATCTTAAACTTCTCAAAATTAAAACAAAACCCCTACATAATAATTTATCAAAAAGATTACCAGACATGATAGACTGGCCAGTGCTCTTAGAAATTTTACTTTTATATCCCACCTCCAAGAGAGCTTTGCTATCTTCATAGAAGTAACTGACAGCACATTGCTTCTCTTAAAAAAAGTCTTTTCCTAATATTTAATGTGAATACAAGGGGTCTCACAATTTTGTAGCTTATCCTCAGACAGCATTGGAAATGCTCTAAGACACTTAACGTATAGAAACAAAAAATACTTCTGCTGATAAACATCAAAGTGGTTTTGAGAGTACATTTAGATACCGTGTTTTCTGTTCAGAAGTGAAGACAAAGGAAAGTTACTCATTTGCTTGACTTGCAAATATGGATAAGTGCTAAAACTTGTACTGTACTGTGTGTAAATATTAACCAAAGGCCAGACCCTGCAGCCAACATTAAATCTTTTCTATTGGCACCCTGATTATTATTCATCTTCTGGTTTTGTGCTTTAAGGAAAAAACATCCGTGCAGCTGGTTTTCCACAGTTAATGACTATGAAACTAGGTCTGTGAATATTTCAAGGTTTTAAGAAAATACTTTCAGGTTGAAAAGTCTTGAAAAATAATTTTTTACTATGGTCATTACTCTTTTGAAGTGAAAAAATATTAAAGTCCAATACCATTTTTTTCTCTAATTTTTAAATTTATTGTTGCTCTTTTATTCTATTTACTGTGAGGATCCCTCATTAAGGCTATTCACAGAGTACAGTGTTAGTCAGCTGGGCTAATGAAATCCTGATGAAGTAATTGTAAGTTATTTGTTTAGACTGATTGTGACCAGGATCAGCAAAATTTTCACCTAAGTTATCTCATAAGACTCATTCAGGAAATTTGTGGCACAGTTCAGGAGAGACTGTGAAAGCTGCTAACCTCACAGAATTGTCCCTTGTGTGTAGCCCTGCCAGGGTATACAGCCAGAGGGTCAAGTTATATCACTTTTTAGTAATTAACTTTAGAATAGAGCTTTGGAAGTACGAAGTGCTTTTCAAGCGCTATAATTATCATTTCCCTATATAGCAGCATAATTTAGTTGCAAAGCATGAGGTAAGGAAGTAATATTGACCAAACATTTAGCACTTGGTTATAGAAATCATTGCTGTAGACTATAAAATAAATTGGATTTCAGCTGAAGCCTGCTGGTTTATTGTGTATTTTTCAAAGTTTGGCCATCACTAGATTACAGACTGAGAAATCTATATATCACCTCCAGCAAAGAGACAAACCATGTTTTATAAAGCTCAGTGATTGTTACAAATGAACATGTTGCTCAGCAACCAGATATCAAAGCCAGGTGAGCGAACTTGTGATGGTAACTTTTGCTTTAAATTTTCTATATTGTTTTCCAAGTGCTTCTGTTGTTAGTTTTTCTTCACTTTGTCGCGTTATTCCCTCTTTTCCATCTGTTTTGAACATATTCTACCATATTGCTCTATTTTTATGCATGGAAGAGATGCAAAATTGTCTGACAAAAATTATGTGGTCATTGAATTCTCACAACTGTGATGTTTCCCAGTTATCCTCATTGCTGTGGTGGCTGTAAGTAAGAACACCAAAAGATTTTGAAGGGAACTCTTGGAGGCCCGTGCATTAAGAGGGTTCTCCAAAATTTCCTTTGGTAAACTGCTCATGATTTTCTGAATGAATCTGCATGGGATGCTACTGAGAAGAGGGAACTTCGGGCTGCTGAGGCAGCCTGCCACATTTTCTGGCTTCTAAGAAGTCTAGATCACAGAATTGCTATATAAAGTATATTATTCCCTCCCATCTTCTTCACCATTGC
>VYZQ01018630.1:42543-64285 GCA_013400655.1 Mystacornis crossleyi
AGGAGAAGAAAAGAACACACACACACTCAAAAAGAAAACCTCCTAAACCCCCAACAGTCTCCTCCTAGAATACACAAAAATTTTGGTGGTAAAAGTGATAAAGACACAAGTGTTGTGTCTTTTATTTTTTTTTTTTCCTCAGAAAGAAAATAAACTGGAATTATTAGCCATTTTTTATAATTTTCTTTCATCTCAAATCAGAAATTGTTCTTGAGCTGGATTTTTTATGTCTAGTTGTGCACAAGCCCTTCATGTCAGTTCAGCTGCAGAAGGCTGTAGCAGAATGAGGTCATGTTTTCTATAGCCGTGACCCTGGCAAGACATCTGCATCTTCATGGGCATTCTGGCTTTAACAATAGAAATGAATCTTTTGTTCACAGACTCACAAAATGACTGCGGTTAGGAAAGGCCTCTGAGGATTGTGTAATCCACGCACCTTCTCAAAGCAGTATCAGCAAGAGCTGGTTGCTGAGGGCCATGTCCAGTCAGGTTTTGAATATCTCAGAGGATGCAGACTCCACAAACTCTCCAGCCAGTTCCTGTTCTTTACACCTTTTATAGCTAACCCCCTCTGTATTTCAGTTTGTGCCCACTGTCTCTTTATCTCTCAATTGCCACCAGTGAGAACAGTCTGACCGTATCTCCTTTATTGCCCTCTGCCAGATATTTTTAAATATCCCCTTGAGTCTTCTCTTCTCCAGGTTGAACATTCTTCCTACCTCAGATGGTCTTCCTACCATACCTCGCACTCTTCCTACCTCAGATGCTCCAGTCCCTTAATCACCTTTGTGGCTCTTCTCTGGACCTGATACAGAATTTCCACGTCATTCTTGTGCTGGGGAGCCCAAGACCTGACCAGCTACTCTGGGTGTGGCCCACCAGTATCACACAGAGAGGAAATATCACCTTCCTTGACCTCATCTGCGGTTTTAAGAAGCCTTAATATTGATCTGTTAAAATTAAAAATATTTTTTATTTTAACTTCAAATATAAATATTTATTTAACCAGACTCAAAGTGATTTTCTTCCCTATTAGGACAGAAGAATTATAATTAGGGTAGATGGAAGTAAGAAAAATCTACAGTGAATAGACAATGTTACATTTGTGCTATGAATGCATTGCAAATATTTCTTTATGTTTTTACTTAGTAGCTGCAGAGCTATAGAGATATTAATTCATTCCATCCCATACAGTTTCTGAGGCAAAATATGTTGTCTTTAGCAACATTTCTATGGTTAGCTAAACCTTAAAGATTCAAGCATTTCAATGCTGCTATTCACCTATCTTCTTCAGCTACCTTCCATATACCACTTCAAGTTTATCCTCAAGATGGGTAAAGACTTAGAATAAAAAAAAAATTATTTAAGAATTATCTATGAGATGCAAGTATAGCTACAGAAAATCAGTGGATATCTTTAGAAAAGACAGAAAACAGGCGTCATATTTAAGTATCTCAATATTATGATTCTCTTTCGATTTTAATGGGCATTATAAATGAAGTATTCCCTCCAAGATTAATTTTTTTCCTCTTTAACTGATAATTAGGAAATATTAAGACTTTATTCAATTTCCTTAGTCTCAGGTACTCAATTTATGACATTGCTTTTCATTATTTTGTCAAAGAAAAATATATGATTTCTGATCCTATGTAAGTACACATGGCTTCTCCTGGGTTAGTCTGGTCTCTTGTTTCCATTTGTTCAAAATAAGATGTCTTAGGTGTAACTGTGCAGACAACATATTTGGGACAAAATTACTGTACCTTGAGCTCAGGGGACTGGAACAGGTCTTTGAGCTTGGTACTTTGGGGGTTAGGAGGAAATCTATTTCTACTGGCTAAAATTTTCTCATTTTTTCTTTTACAGTGATATTGTCCACCAACGCCTGGTGAATTTCACTGCTGCGCTTCACAGTTTGGTGGCTTTGAAATGGAAAATGTTGGAAAGCCAAAGGTTGTGTTGCCAAAGCAGCTAGCTAAAACTTTTAACAAAGCCAAAAGGCAGGCATAATTCTAAAACAAAATGGATTTTCAGCACTATGAATATGGAATACGAATATGGACCTGTTTAGGATGTTTTAATGTGATTTGAGTTGGAAGAAATTACTTGAATATGGATGATATGCAGACAACTGAAATTTGATTTTCTGACCATTTCTTTTATATAGTATGAACATATTTTGAGTTTATCTGGTTTGAGTATTCTCTAGACTTAAACCTCTACTATCTCTGAACTACTCTTTCTAGACTTTCTGGAAGCTTTTTATCACTATGTGTCGGAAACAGAAAAAAATAGTAATCAGGTACATTGCTATTAAGGTGTTACTTTAAAAATGAGCGTTGCTTTAATTGTAATCAATTAGATGAATGTGCAGCAATTTCAAGTTGATGAACCATTAAGATGCTCAAGAAACCTATTGTGTGAAAAAAAATAAGCAAATTTTGATTTTAAGTCATCATCAGTCAAAACCTTAATTATTTTCTACGTCTCTCCAGTGCACACATTAACATACGTGTGTCTTTGCGAGGTCATATTGCATGATTCATCTTTCTCATATACAAGAAAATGTATTTCTGTTAGCCTTTGTCACTGTTATGACCTAAACCCTTGAAAATGGTCAGATTTGGGCAATGAGTTCAATTTCCTAAATATTTGACTGATTCCTTCTGCCATTCCCATTTCTTTAATATATTTTGTAACTTGCAACCCTTGAAAAGATACCAAAGTCAATGAGAAGAAAGCATGAACAAGCTGGCATATTTTTAGCAGGTTATCAAACGGCATTATTAGTCACAAAATAATTTAGACACTTAACAACTAATGATTTTTTGTTTAATTACATTAATTTTTTACATGAAATTGTACCCTAATCTCATGCAAATTTGTCCTTTGGGCAATGGATACTTAACTATTGAGGATTATTTTTCAGAGGACTGAATGATGATAAAACTAAAAAAATGTCTAATTTAATGCTATCTTAGATTATTAGTAGGTATAATACGTCTCCTCTAAAACAGAGTCGAAATCGCAACACAGAAAATAATATAGCACTATTTTCTCTGAAACTGTACCCTCAGATTATTACATTATATTATGTGCTAAAATGATGCTAGACTTAACTGGTAATGACGCAGAGATTCCAGATTTGCAAAATGAAGCTATACTTTAGCCCAGATATACTTGCCAAGAATACAACTCTTCCTGTACATATAAAATTATTAAATTTCAAATCATTAAAGGTAATGCATTTTTATTCTCATTTGGATCTTACTGTTGGCAACAAAATATATTTTCCATCTTGTCACTTATAAAAACAAGTAGTTTGTAAAAGGACTGCATCAAAGATTTTGTGAATTCTGTCAATATTCTTGACCTCACATTATGAAAAGATGTTCAACTTTGGAGAAAAATAAAAAAACTCATTCTAGGAGATGTCTTAAAGAAATACGAGAGATTTCAATAAGTGAAACTCTCTGAGGACCACTGCAGTGCCTGTGCTTTTCTTCTCTCAATTTAACAAAGAAACATGGCAAGGAACATTATATTTTAGTACTGCTGTACACATCCCTGAAAGGAAGGAATTGGCAAAGGAGAATCTCAGCTTTTCTTGTGAAGGTGTGAATCTATGAAGAAAGCAGCCTAGGGAAAATTAATGAACTGTCTAAGCATAGTGTGGCTGAAGCATTATTTTTCCTAACTGCTGATTCCCTTTAAGCTCCCTAAGTGTCTCTTTTGCAACGAAAGAAAATATGTCTCCAGGTTTCTGAGTCAGGAGGAAACCCAACAGGTTGTACTTCTGGAGGGCTGGGACACTCAGCTGTGCACAAGAATTGTGACAAAGTTCCTGACCTATGACTGTCCCTGTTGCCGCAGTGTTCAGGGACGGACATATAGCAACATAATTCAGGCAGGCCGAGATGAGGGTAAGATGGAGGAACTTTATTGAGAAAAACCAAGACCCTTATATGTGCTATCTAACAAAGAAGAGGTGTCACAGGTCCGTTAGACAGACCCTCTCATAACCATTGGTTAGCTAATTAAAATGTGACAAATAACACCTGCAAAAGATAGTTTACAAAACATACAGAATAGTTTACATACTTTTCTTAGTTCTCAGCTCAGTCCTGTGAGAAAGAAAGGCTTTCTCACAGACTACTAGAAGCTGGAGTTTTCTCTCCAATTGAGCTTTTTGCATCCACATGTCCCTTTCTCACAAACCTTCTTATAGCTTTGAGGAAAATTAAGCTTTTCTGAGTGACCTTAAACTTTGTGTTAGTACAAGCTCTATTTCTGCACAGGAAACCAAGACAGGCATCTCAAGGAATTTTACAGGTTACCGCTGCATATATTTATTTATGTAATACTTAAACTCATGTGAAATGGGTAAAGAACTGTGTTCTGACCCTGAAGTCCACTGATATATGACAGCTTCATCTCTGCAGTTAAAAGTGCTTGTCCTCTGACATAAAGTCCTTATCTTACATAATCTGACATAGTTCCTAATCTATTTAATTCCAAAGTTTATTGGTCTGCACTAACCTCCAAACCATGTCTGGGTTTTTCCTGAGCAAGTCCTAGTCGACACAGTTCAAAACTGTGCCTAGCATTACACTAACAGTTTGAACAATCTTCAGACAGTGCTCAGGCCTAATGAGTTAGCCCTGTTTAGTTTATCAATAGAGAAAAACATGAAAGGAGTCATTTATAATGGGAGTTTCCTTTGATAATCGTTTGTCTAATCTGGAAATGATTCCTAAAGGTGAATTGTTGCAAAGGCTGGTTGAGAACTGGACAAGCTGCAAAACAGTTATTGCAGAAAATCCTTTTATTGCCTCATTATCAAACCATTTCAAAGAGGAGCATGAATTAGCCGAAGTGCTGGAAAGAAAATTTCTTATTCATTAGTCATTATTAGATTACTCATCCACATAAATTCTTGTCTATAAACTGGTTTATCATTCATCAGTCAACAACTTTAGCTGTCCCCAATAGTCCTGTACTAAGTGTCTCAGCTGGAGGCTTAGGAGAAAATTCTCCTCATCCTTAACATGCCATAGAAAGTGAAATAACCAGAGTTAAAATACAGTGGCACTGAACTTGCAACACAATATTTTTCCCCTCCAAAAATATATCTGCACTTCCAAATTCTTTATGCATATCTACTGCTGTGATTCCTATAAACGGGACTCCACGGTGCCTGAAGGATTATAGCATATCTGAAAAATATCCAAGACTTTTGAAAGTCTCTCATTATAAGTGTGCTGTCCTACATATTTGATCGATGATCTGTTAAAGCACAAAGCCAGCCACCTGCCCTTGTTGAAAAGTGTTTTTTTTTAGGGATGGTATAAAGGTTGTGTAAAGCAGAACACCAAATTTCTGCAGCGGTACTGTCTGTTACACCCAAAAGAATACCAGGGAATATAGCTACCATTATTTGCCTTGGTTAAGCATGCACTTTCTGAATATATTACTGTGAAGCTACCTTTTGAACTTTTCCTCCAAGACTTCTTTGGAGACTAAGTCTTAAAAATATCGGTTCTCTATCTTCCTGCTGTTTCTCTAGATATGGACCACAAACCTATATGCAACTAGAAATTCTTTGGAAAACTCCAGACAAGTATCCATGCAACAGTGTTTGATAAATACAACCTCTTTAAAACCTGTACTCAATAAATCCCACTGCAAATATCAGGTTATTTTTTTCATCTTCTGAGCAGGTATCCCCCTAGGTCTTAAAAATACTGCAGAAATATTTTACATGATTCATGTGTCACACTGGGTTTGTGTAGGATTAATTTGTAGGAGGTGAAATTGCAGCCCTTCTCTAAGCTAGGGTCATTTCATATAAAAACTTATAGCACCATGCCCAGATATGAGGGCTGCACAATTTTTATGTTTAATGAACACACTAGATTCCAAAATAGAGCTCAGTGGAAAGAAAGATTTTGCACTGATATCAAAAGTGATTGCAGCTCTGTGTGTTAGCTCACATAAATAACTGTGCTCTTCCTACAGCATGGCACATCTCTGGGTAGTGCATCATCCCTTATCTGGGCACAGCATTCTGGCACCATCATTTGGTAATACATGCAGTTCTGAGCTACGTCAAGCAGTTTTCTGGTGCTAATGATTCTTAGGCCAGAACCTTATGGATGCAATTCCTTTCAGCCTCTCAGGTCCACAGATATTACTCCTACAGACATGGCTTCTTTCTTATCCCAGTTTTAACTGCAGGACTGGAAATGCCAGGAAGTAAAAAAAGACCCAATCTGACAAGGGTCAAGTAGTTCCAGATGGAGTGGGCAATGTCAGGTGTGTGAGAGAAAAAGCCCTGCTGATAAGCTTGGGTTTATTCTCTCAATACTTAGGCCTCACAACCCAAACTTATAACTATTATCTGCAAGCAGAGGGCCAGGTGGGCTTAACAGATAGATACATCTCTTCTGTCTCAGGCCCTTTTGCACCACTTTACAGGAGGAGCACAGCCAACCACAAAGCCTACCTTCTATCCAGGTATCAAGATCAATATTAATTTCTGAGCATTTCAGACACATTTTAGGCTTTAGTCCTGGCACCTTTTCTCCTTTCTGAGGGTACAAGTGTCGGTAGTCCTCATAAACCTTGGATCTGATGCTTCAGCTTACTGAGATCCTACTTCCCCATACATCCCTTCAAGAATCCCACCACAGCCGTTTTGAGCTGGCTAATTGACCCAGTCTGGCAGCACAACAGGAGGAAAGACTTAGAAAAAAGGTTTCTGAATTACAGTCACTGTTGGTTTTAAAAGCTCTGCGTGCCCATAACTCTTTGAAAGGATGCAGCCTTGACTTGTGCCCTGTGGTAGGTCTCACCTCTTCTAACAGTTTAAAGCAGAGGCTGATTTTTCTGACAATAGAAGTTTCTGCCTTATCCTTCCCCTTTAGAGATTTCTTTCACAACCCACTAGATAGCTCACAGAGAGCATCTGCTCTCTGACATGCACAAACTTACACCTCATTTAAAAGTCTCTAGTCTCTTTAGCTGGGTTTATGTAGACCCAGTCAAATGAGTATAGCACAGGCACTGGTTATTGAGGGAAATTCAAAAACAAGAGTCAGTCTTAGCTCACTCATTAAAATTTTCCTACATTCTTTCTCCTAAAAGTTATACTGAAAAAAACCCCAGACTGGTCTTGTCACAGCTGGGATACTTCTGCAATACAATGTATCATCAGGGAAATAGCACACAAAATGGAGAATAAAGCACAAAGCAGACTTAACTGTATATAGTTGTTTGCCAAATCTTATATTGAACTCATACATTTATTTTCTTTCATTAACCACAGATAATCCACTCGATGTTGTTTAAAGGCATATCATCTGCTGTGCATTCTTTCCATTTCTACTGTCTCTCAGAGCATTATAGTAGCCAGCAAATTACAACCAGCAATAATTATCCTATTAAGAGAGCTTTCAAGTGTCTATGAGTCCCCCATAAAGAAAAAAGAGATGCAGGATAGACCTGTATATCTCTTTAAAGTACTGTTAGGGAAATTTTTATAGAGATTCAAGAATAGCATTTCACAACTGGAAAAGTCAGAACTACTAGTAACATAGAAAATAGATAATGTTTTCTTGTCTCTTGCTTTTAAACAGATATTTGCCATACTTGTTAAAAAAACCCTTCCATTAAATTCAAAGCAGTTATATGCTGTTTCTCTTCTAGGACGCACCAGGGAACCACCAAGCAGTCCCTCTGATTAGAATGGGACTTTGAAAATGAGAGTAGGGACTTTGTTTAGTGTCTTAAACATGCAGGTAGGGATATTTAGGGGCTCAGATGAGGAAAATGCTGTTTTAGGTAACTCCTGGCTAAGGAGTAGTTAGACCTCTTAATGGTCATCTGGTGTATAAGGAGAGGCATATAGAATGGAGCTGTTTACTTTAAAAGTCTTTTTAATATTCTGAAGACCTAAGGTATTTCTGAAAAGTATTTGTTCAGTCTGGTGAGTAGTATTTTTCTGGATATTGTGTGGCTTGTGATGATCAGAAGCAGGGCAGAAAAAGCTTAGAAATTACATCTCTATGGTTTGGGTGCTCATAGTTTCTCTGGGAGTGTTCCTTTTAACAAAATCATGAATACAAGTACGAGGGAGGATAGTCTCCAGAGAGCCTCCTTGCACAGAAGAGTTAAAAAACACTGAATAACTTCTATAAACAGTATAAGGGATATCAAAAATCTAGATGGAGCTTATTTAAAATTGTGATAAGCCTGTTGACCTACTTGAGGTTATATTTAAACAAGAACTGCTGTAAAAACCTGTCCTAGGATACATATTTGGAGCTCTATTTCTTCATTCCCAAAGATGAACAAAAATCTTGAGAGATGAAAGTAAAGGTATTTTGGATCACTTAAAGCAGCGTTTCAGTTTCCAAATGTCTTTCTTAATTTTTTAACCCTATTCATATCTTAAAAACCTATTTTTAAATTAGTGATTTTTTTGATAGCAGCACCAAAAACTTTTGCAAAGAGAATAATTCCAATAGCTTATCTTTCCCTATAACATTTCAGTTCAAGTTGGTCAGTGGGTATTTTATTTTATTTATTTATTTATTTTACGAAAAGAGCCTTCTGTCAAAATATCCCCAACAAGTTTTCCAATTGACCAACCCAATTACAATTAGTTGCAGCCTTATACAACTTAAGCTGATATTGCTCCTAGCTCTGGAGTGGAGGTAATGGGAGTTTTATCTTGTTCTACATGGATTACTGCCTTGAACTAAATATAAAGTTCCAAATTTTGCATCTGCTAGGAAAGGCAATCATATTTTTATTATCTGTTACCTGCATTAAGCATGCACTCTCACTTTTTCAGAGAAGGTGTTGTATAAATAACTTAAGGTGTTGTCTTAATAACTAATGTGATTGCCAGGATCTGATGTATCTTGCAAAAGTAAATCTTCACTAATGATATGAGCACAGTTCCCAAAGGCTGGTTTGTGAATCGATTTTAGTAAACTAAGGTTTTCATTTTGTTTTCAGATATTATGTACTTGCTGCCAGTAAAGGTGATCTGAGTTTGCTGTATATTATCCATGTTACTCCCTCAGTTTATGCTGTGTTTTTCTCACTTATTTCTCCAGTTTCTGCTAACCAGTATCACTGCTCTTTTCCTTTCACCTGCATTTTGTGTTGCATTCTGGCACCTGATGTGGTAATTTGTTCTGCTTTTATAACTAATGCTTAATTAATTTATCTTCTGTATTTCACTTATAATCAGTGTGACAGGCTGACTTGGCACCCTGATTTGTTTATAAACTTGCAAACTTCTAATTAGAATCACATAGCAAAATGGTTCAAAAACAATTTGCACAGCCAAAGTATGTAAACTGAGTGTGACCTCTACGGATATATTAGCAAATAAGGATGATATTTAATTATTTTTTGAATGGGACAAGTTTTTGTTATGGCTCAGGGTCTGGAGCAAACTCAGTCTTACCAGCTCTTGTGTAGGATAAGAAAGAAGGATTCCTTCCTGCTGGGGAAGTAGATAAAATTTATTGTTATATTACACAGGACTCTCAGCTATTTGAAGTTACTTTCCTGATAAAGAAACTTTCACGTAGTGTGACTGTAGGCCCCAGTGATCTGTGTTGTATTGGAGTACCAAATACTTTCATCTAAAGAGAGAAATTAGCCAGCAGGAATGGTGTTAGAGGTAAAAGCATGTGTTTTCCTAAAGCTAAATCTGGAATTCAGTTTACACTGAGGCAAATATTAATATGCTTATATGAATAAAGTTACACATGTGTTTGGATACATGTTAGAAATGCAGCAAAATAGAGATGAAGAAAAGATCTAAGCATTACTTTGAAGATTCAATTAACCTGGCAAAAAAAGCAGATGGTGACTAAAGTTTGAAGATAGAATTTATTATCTCAGTCAAGATTTTCAGTCTGAATTTCACCTTTGTGTCTCACTATACTCCTCTCACAACATTATTCTTTATTGTAATAACAAAAATTTCCTTTCAGCTCTAAAAATGGCTATAAATGTTATTCCTCTGTTTTTTTGTAAGCCATGTGTTTAGGATCTTCGTTCTCGTTCTTATGTTAGAGTTACTAAATTCCATATCACATTGATTGATTACAGATTCTCAGCCCAGTCTGAAGTGCCTGTGTACATGTAATCTTCCACTGCTACAGCATTCTCTGCTGTATTACTCCTGTCAGGTTGTTGGCAACCCTCTAGTCACAATCTCTAAATCTAGATGGAGATGTCCTGGCCGTGGCAGAGCAGTAGGTCTAGATGACATTTAAAAGTCCCTTCCAACCCAAATTGTTCCATGATTCTATGAAGTGTCAAGCATTTTGACATTTCTTCAAATGGTAACTTTTAACAGATGGCCAAAACAGTTAATAGTTTTTGGTAATGAAAGTTTTTTAGTGCCCAACAGGAGGGTCTTTTTATAAAATTAAGATTAAGAATATCAAGGGAATCTGTATTGTGTCCAGCAGCTGAAACAAACAAACAAACAAACAAACAAACAACAAAGGAGCCCCCAAAATCAGCCCTTCCCCCCGCTTCTGATTTCTTCCTTCATTCAAACAAAATATAACTCAATTTAACTGAAGGAATCCACTTCTTGCTACCCTCATACCAGTGCAAACCTTCTGCTATGACCCGGCCTGGGAGAAGAGGGGCGGGAGGTAAGTAACTGTACAACACCCTCAGTACAGGAAAGGTGGAAAGACTGTACTGGTATCCCAGCCTCTCCTTAAGGTGGCTGTATGTTGAGGGGAGGCATCTTAGCATGGGGTAACAAAAATAACAGATTGTTGGGCAAAGCATTTGGAGCAGCTTCTAAACTGTTGTCACTTATTTCAGGGTCTCAGGACATCACACAGGAAAAACAGCGGGGAAAGAAAGGATGTGTTATGCCATCCATTCAACAGATCTTTTCCTTCTCTGTAGTGAAAACTCCACAGAAAAAATCTAAATATCCAGTAAAGAAACATTTAAATTGGGTTTTGCTACCTTGTTACCTTTAGAAACCCTCACAAAATTAAGAGTCTAGAACTTGAGGTAGGCAGCTGAAGAGGTGCCCCCCGTGGGGGGGATGGGCATGAGTGGATGCGTGGGGCACGGGGTTTCTCTGTCCCTGTTCCTTTGGTCAGGTGTACCCCAAATCCTGTCCCCCATTGGTCAGTTTGAATGTAGCCCGCGGGAGTTCTGTACTTAAGAGGGTGTTCACGGGACCCCGGGGGGGTTGTTCCAGACCTGTTCTGGGCGGCAGTTGCTGTCGGAGTCCCTGCTGGGCTCCGGCCATGTGCGGCAAGGGGGAATAAAATCTGGAAACATCTATCAAATATCGTCTCCTTGATTCTTCCACGGGCCAAGGCTGTCTCCCAGGGAAAGGTTGCAGCCACCCCACTGCAACAGGCAGCTAAGCCAAATACAGAAAACCTTCCCTTGAACATGTTTAAGATTATTTTGTTCCTTACATGTATGGGAATTAAATTCCTCATTAAATTTCCCTGTTTTTATAGGTGTTATTTCTACTCTTAAAAGCTGATAATTTTAAAAATATATACGCAAGATGTTTTATGAATACCTGTTTTTCTAATCAATATTTAACCTACTACTTAAAAAAATTCAATTTTACGTGTTACTTTCATTCTATAGTGTTTATATCTCAGACTTTCTTGTTCAGGAAATGATAAGGAAACCAAATTTATAATTTCTTTAGATAATACTATGTCCATTTTACAGGCAGGAAAGTTGAGAAGTTAGAAAATGGTATGTTCAAGATTTAAGAAGAATAAAGAGAGCACAACCTACCTTATTTTCCACTGAGTATCTTTTCCACAGTGAGAAAAACTGGATTTGATTAACATTGAAAGCAATTATAGATTAATTTAATAAATGAGGAAGAAGAAGGTTATCAATTACCAGGGAAAAAGCCAAATTTTTTTCAGTCTTCTTGGCATTCTGGGAAGGGAATGCAAAGCAGAGATAAAAAATGACTGCAAGGAAGACACACAGCCAAATCTGCAGCTATCTTAAGCGAGGTTTTCAAAGAAAAAATATGATTTGAAGTATTTCCTTCAAGAATTATAAATAATTTTTTTTTGCATGACATCTACAAAATCAGATACTGAGATCAGTATTAAAATAAAAAACAAACCAGTATAAGAAAAAGACATCATTTGAGCATCTCAAGTGCTAACTTATTTATAGATAGCAGTTAACTAGGACATGGTATCTGATTGAAGGACTATGTAGTGAAAATAATTAATTAGGTAAAAAAGATATTTTTTTCCCTATTAGAGCATCTTCTCATTATTTTTGAAGTGCATCTTGACATTTTCCCCGTTATCCATTTACATACAGCTTTTTTAGAAATCCAGTTCATAAAGGCATGTAAATAGTCAAGGAGCTTAGAAATTACTTCCAGTATAAATATATTTTTCTGGGCAATGTTTAGTAAATATTGATTTTGTAGCAGTGCTGTATAAATAAGTAGTGGTCTAACTGAAAAAAAAAGTGGGCTTGGGTTGGTACACAGATGAGATTGTTCTAATCTTATAACAAGTATTGTTGAAGAATGCAGAAATCTTGGAATTTTAAAGTAGTCATATATACAGCAAAACACATACTTGTACAAAGTAGAGAGTGCAGCTGTTGTTAATGTGTTACGAAACTGTCCAGTCTCTGATGAATACTGAGCTATTCTCCACCAGTCAGACTGCATGTTTACAATACTCAATGCATCTGGCTGACTTTAATTGCATTAGCTTTGCTGCACCAGAGGTGGCATAACTTTCATGTGAGCTAATTAGATTTGCTCAATTTAAACAGACACATTAATGCAGCTCAGCAAGGCTCAATTAAATCTGTTTTCAAAGCAAAGGCACAATTTGAAGCACTATGGGTAATGCTATGCAAATTGCCATATTGGCAGAGAAGTTGAGTGAGTTGTTTGCAATGCCTATTGGCACAATGCAAGTTTCTCCAGTTAGATTGTGAAGTCTAAAACAGCAAGACATGTGTTCTACATCCTCTTTCTTGGGGCTCTTCAAAATGGTGCATCTGCCTTTTCAAGCGGAGGAAGTGATTTGTGAGTTTGTTTAGAAAACGGACGTCTTAAGATTTCATCCCAACCTTTGTGCCCACTGATTTGTGTTTTATATTCTTTCTCTTACTGAGGCAACAGCAGAACCTAATAATAATACATCTTCATAATGGGATTTCAAAACAATTGTATGTTCCTGGCGTTTCAAACTTATTACACTTACCATCACTCTTACCTTTTGCTAGTGCTCAAGCATAGCTATCTATCAATTCATTTTTTTCAGTTATGCACTGTGACCCAAAGTGCTTAGCCTTGCAGGTTTACTTCTGAAGGGAAAGTCACTAACAGAATGCAAGAAGGATGGCATCAGCCTGTCGCTAGGACCACTTTTCATTTTGGCATCCTAGAGATCATTTCTCCTCACAAAATCAGGAAAAGAGAGGATCATTTATGGGAACTAAAGTGGCATAAGTATGCCCTAACTGATGCTACATTTTCTTCTTCCAAATTAGGCATACCTACAGCAAAATAAATAGTATAAAATTGACCATGTTCTTTGAAGTTAGTTTTTTTTTTGTACCTAGACTAATGTCTCCAAGCACTTGCTTCTCCTCTAGCTGCAGCTTCATTTATACCCAAATGAATAACATGCACATTTCCCAAAGGGAAGATGAGCTGATCAGGCCATTAGATGACCTTGTTTACACACAACATTGCTAGAAGATATTGAATTAAAGGGATCACAGTAAAAGTAACCCTTTTATTTTAATGCTACTCCTTGGATGCATAAAGGGCACACCATGCGCTTGTTCAAGAGTTCTCAAAGGCTTGTTATGGACTGCTTTAATGGTTTGTGTTGTTCTGATGTGACATTTATGGAGAGGCTGATTGGAAAAAAGCAGTCTTCAGAACAGATTCTTGAGGATTTTCTAACAAATATGAAAACATTTGATCTCTAGGGTCCATGGCTGTTAGTGCATAGTGTATGCAATTCCTCACTATTTTGTGTGGGGATTTGAAACCTCCTCCACCCTCTTTTTATGGCCCTATAGAAAAATCACTTTTTTTGAAGAAAAAGATCATAGATTTTTTAAGATTTTCTTGACTTTTGCATGACTTTGAAGGCCGTTTAAGAGGAGGGAGAGTATCCTCTACTGCCCAGAGAATGGGGCTCATGAGCTTAAAATCAAACATTTGTGTAAATAAAAGATACAGTTTAGTGTCTAAAATCAGAGCAACATTTGAGGTAGCAGCCAATTATTGAATCCTGTTATCTCACATTTTAGATATTTATACACAGTTATGCCTTATTACTGGAGTCGTAATCACAGTAAATTTAAAATACGCTGACACCAAGAGAGTCTCAAAAGAGTGAAAATCAGCATTTTATTAAACAATATATAGAAGTTACAGCCATAATGGTGTCAGACTAACCAATATGAAGCAGATTGCTCTATGAGTAGCCAAATGAACAGCACAATTATATTCAACACATCAATTATAAATAGGAAAGAAAATCCATTTGCTGTGTACTTAAGCAGATTCTGTGTTCAGACAGCATATCCAGCTTGGCTTTAAGTTTAGTTGAATTTTCCATTCATATTCTAAGAACTCATATGTTTCATTCTCAAACTGTAGATTTTGCATAAATAAATGTTTTAAAAGGAAATACAGTATTTTTCGCAGGCTTTTGGTCAGAATCTGTAGAACTCCTTCCCTCAACGTGATCCATATTCAGAAAACTGACATCTGGCAGAGGCTCTGCTCTATTCTGTTGTAGCTGTCCTCTCTGGCAGCTCTCCAGTAATACATATCCAGGCTATAATGTTTTCAGAATTTTTGCTATGTCACCTCCACCTCGGGGCATTTGCCCTAAGTGATGAAGTAAGTACTGGAAAAATGTAGAATAAATCCTTTATACAAC
Source organism: Mystacornis crossleyi (assembly GCA_013400655.1). NCBI lineage: Eukaryota > Metazoa > Chordata > Aves > Passeriformes > Timaliidae > Mystacornis > Mystacornis crossleyi. The sequence continues at coordinate 57,525 of VYZQ01018630.1, forward strand.
CTAGCCAATACCCTAAAAGCTTATAGACTCATCTTGCTGTTTGTCTTTTGGTGGTGTTTTGTTTTTTGTTTTTCAACAAATTTCTTCCATTTATTTTCTCTTTCTGTCTAAAATATCATGTTTAGTGTGAAAAGAATAGTCTTTCACAAAACTTCGACACACAACACATGAAACCTAACTGCAGAAGGTGAGTTTCCTTATGCTTTTTAAAATACACGTCCTGGAATAATTTCAGGGAGAACATTTGAGATAAAAGGAAGTTTAATTGTATTTTATATTCTTAATTCTAAACTTGACAACATTTAAACTACATACCTTTTGAACAAAAAATGACCTTTAACTAAAGTATTCCCAGGTGGAAGCATTATAATTATAATTATAATGCTTAGTTATTAATAGGTCTTATAATGCATAAAAATACTGTTGCAGTTATAGAAAAGTCAATTAGGGCAACACCCTAGAGGACACACTCTAAAAGGATAAAATGCAATAATAGTAACAATTACTTTCATCCAGAAGGATTCAAAATTAGATTATGAGGGTGACATGATGTCTCCATATTTAAAGGCTCAGAGTACCTCTGCTCAATGCCAGGGATTATGTGACTGACTCTTCATGTTCCAAGAAATATTTTCCACTATAAGTTGAGTTCATGCCCTCTCTCTTTTGAGGGGAAAAAGAGGCTGAAAGCATTTGAGATGAAAAACTGTTCAAAACAGTCAAGAACTTTCAGGTCAAGGAAACTAAAATTTTTGCCTCTCTACCTTTAGATTTTTTTAATATGTATTTGAAACAGTATCAGCTAAAAGTTTTGTGTTGCACCAGATTTCTTTTCTATGACTCTGTGAAAGAAAATGTCCTTGGAACAGTGTTTANTCTGCTCTATTCTGTTGTAGCTGTCCTCTCTGGCAGCTCTCCAGTAATACATATCCAGGCTATAATGTTTTCAGAATTTTTGCTATGTCACCTCCACCTCGGGGCATTTGCCCTAAGTGATGAAGTAAGTACTGGAAAAATGTAGAATAAATCCTTTATACAACCTAGCCAATACCCTAAAAGCTTATAGACTCATCTTGCTGTTTGTCTTTTGGTGGTGTTTTGTTTTTTGTTTTTTGTTTTTTGTGGGTTTTTTGTTTTGTTTTGTTTGTTTGTTTGTTTTTTTGTTTGTTTGTTTGTTTGTTTTTTAAATTTTAAATCTCTTCTATAAAACCATTTAAATTTACTTTAATTACCATAATAATTTGTGGATTTGAATTAAACAGTGGATATTGTTTCCTCTTTCCTGTCCCAGTTTGGTGATTTATTTAGTGACTTCACCTTCTAAATTGCCACTAGAGTGTGAAAGTAACACCATAATGGAATAAAATACTGGTTTGAAAAAATCTTTTGATATTGTAGATTCCAGTGTTCATATTTCAGATACAATGGCAACTGCTGATGTGTCAATACCTCGAAAACAGAATGCATTCACTGAAAACTTAAAGTTAGCTTCAGGTAATTATGTAATTAAAATTTAATAAAGATGAGAAAGAGCAAGAAACTTGCAAATTAGATCTGCTCATGTAATTTGCAGTGAATATCACTCCTGAATATTTTTCTGTTCAATATTAAAGTTTTAAATAATTTAAAAAAATTAAAATATTATTTTAGTAAAAATATAAAGTTTACATAATTTCTGTGGATGCAAAAAGCTCAATTGGAGAGAAAACTCCAGCTTCTAGTAGTCTGTGAGAAAAGCCTTTCTTTCTCACAGGACTGAGCTGAGAACTAAGAAAAGTATGTAAACTATTCTGTATGTTTTGTAAACTATCTTTTGCAGGTGTTATTTGTCANCTGAAAGCATTTGAGATGAAAAACTGTTCAAAACAGTCAAGAACTTTCAGGTCAAGGAAACTAAAATTTTTGCCTCTCTACCTTTAGATTTTTTTAATATGTATTTGAAACAGTATCAGCTAAAAGTTTTGTGTTGCACCAGATTTCTTTTCTATGACTCTGTGAAAGAAAATGTCCTTGGAACAGTGTTTACCTAAAGATTCAACTTCAATATGCTTGTCTTTCACATTGTTTGGAGAGAAATTTCTGTGAAGAACCTCCATATGTTTTCTCTGTTCCTTTTCTCTTCTAGAAAATCTTCAGAGATCTGTGGATTTTTCCTGGTGTTATAGCACTGGTGTCTATTTCAATTGCTCAATGATATTTCTTCATAACATAGAAATGAGTATTTTATATAATGGTCCCATTCCTTTTTTGATCTGAAATCACAGCAATTGGCCTGCTCTTCTGATATCCACTCCCCTTTTCATGTTATTATAAAGAAGGTCAAGAACATACGTGCTACTCTGGTATTCACACATGGAAAAGATGGGTAAAGAGAGATTTTCCAGTGTGACAGGCAAAGGTACAAATAGATCCAATGACTTGATTAAATAAGACACAAGTTCCAAGCAGGAAGTACAACTACACATTGAAACAGACTTCTCAAGGGAGATTACAATTCAGTTTTCAAAATAAGAGAAAACATGTTTCAAGTTCTAGCACTAATAACTCTTTCTGAGCATGCTTGCCACTTTTGGTATAGAAGGTCAGACAAAATGATAACACCAATCATTTCTGATCTTCAGGTCTATTCATATGGCAACCCTCCAACTTGCCATGGTCTAAGTGTGGTGCATCATACTTAGAAGTGTCTCAGAGAGAAGCCTTTATGGTAACTAGGCAGCTCCTCATTCACCACATATGAAATACAGTGGAGATTCTTTTCACGTTCTATAGACAATCCTACATTTTTTTGTAATGCTTTATTCAAACACAGATTTAAAACCACTATTGTTTGGTTCCATCAAATCCTAGCTGTAATGTATTTTTCGCCCAAAGTCTTCAAAACCAGAATAATTTTTCTAGGAGCTGTGTCTTTTTGAACCCATTTAAAAATGTATGTTTTGATGGAAGTCCATTACTATTCTTGGTTATACTGTTTATAGCAGAAAACTCAAACTCTTAAAATGCAAGCATAACACCTTATTTATGCTTATCATTTTGATACCTTTATTATCTCTTTTTTTTTGTAAACCCAACAAAATAAATGAAATAATCTTGTTCCTCTGAAAGCAAGTATTCCATGGGTATCTTATTGTTTTCTACTTTACAACCTACATTGTTTTATTCTCTGTCATATAGGTTTATTACAGTGTTTTAATAAAACAAGCTGGTATGTTTAAAAAGTGTAAGATTGTATTTTAAATTCAATTTTCACAATGTAACATATGAAATTTTACTGACCAGATACTTATGAGTTTGTTGGTCCTGACTATTTTTGAGTGGTATAGGCTATCTAGAACTAGAAGAATTAAGTATTTTGCCTTTTTTTTTGTTTTGTTTTGGATTGTCATTGCAGTCAGAATATTCTAAAGTTTATACCTAATGGGAAGGTATTTGAATTGGTAACCATGCAACATGAAACCAAAAGAAGACAGACTGAACAGTAATAACTATTAAAATATTTATTTACTTATTTACCTGGTTATTTAGTTATGTATTCATGAGCTCGTTGAAGAACCCTGAGCCTAAAAACCTGTCTGGTTTCATAAGAAATTTTCCTTTCTGAAAAAGCATAAGGGAGAAGACTGTGGGCTTTTCTGGGAGTTTTCTTTTTTATCTATATGTGTAGATGGGATAGATGTCATCTTTGGAAAGGTGAGTTAAAAACACTTTCTCATGTACTGTGCCTCCCTTTTCAAAGTGTTTTTTATGAGGTATTTTGCTTGCAGAAGCACATCTTGAGTTGATGTGTATTTGCATTGGCCTTTTCTGGATATAGTGCCACAAGCCTGCTCCTAAAATCTGTTGGGATCAATATGACATATGCTACATATCTCCTTAAGAAGTGTAGAAATTCTGTGAAAGCTAATTTAAGAAACCATGAATATGGGAAATTTTATCTACTACACTGGTTAAAAAAATGTATGCGTTTACATATAGATGTAACATTTTATAAAGGATTCAGAAACTCACATATGTTGTGATAGTGCATGTAATTATTGAAAGCAGCTGATTTTGCTAACTGAAGGCAGTTAACGATGCAGATGTGCTCCAACTCCATGTACATGAACAAATTCTGTTTGGAGGAGTAGAGGAATTTAAACCCAATTACCACGAACAGTTCAGTTTTCAAAATTTCACAGAAAAATAGAATCCATCATGGTAGAAAGAAGCATTCCCTAAAGAATCATTGTTGTGACAATTCACATTACTTGCTTTTAGAGACAACAGTTGTACAAATGCCAGATACAATGAATCTCTAATGTTAAATGTACACTTGAGAGTTCCTAAAGACTATGCTAACACTTTAAGACAATTTGCTATGTACATGAGTATATAAAGAAAGCCTCATTTGCACAGGCTCATTTTCTGATAAATGGATTAAACCAATTATATATTATGCTTTTGAGACATTTTTGTTTAATATTAATTATGATTTTGATATAACATAGCAAATTTCTCCTGGCCTCTGTATAACCTATTTGAGAAAAGAACATAATTTTTAAAGTAATATAGTTCCAGTAAATTGAATGCCATTAAATTATTGCAATAATGTATAGTATGAAAACTTAATACTTTTGCAAACAGTTGCATAAATGTAAGTTTCTTCCTAGAAGTTTTACTGTTCATTTTGCAAGCAGAGCTATTACAACTATTTAAATGAAAAATGGCCACATTTTTAATGTCAGGTGATGTAGATTTTATGCTAGAGGCTACTTATTCTTATGAGTGGTTCCACAAAAATTAAAAGGTCCAGCCTCACGAATAAGTTCATAAAGTTCAGAAGCACCTCCAACAAGGCCATTCCTTGAATATTTCAAATTGAATATTTCAGTTTGCAAGGTGTCAAGCTGCTAAGTAATTTCTCACTTGTGCTGTGAACTTAGAGCACAAGAGACATGCCAGATTCTCTGAATGCTGCTGATCTTATACCACTCTAAATACCATCAATGAATTGGTTAGGACATAAGTTTAAAGAAGAACTCAGATAATTCCCAAATGAAGAGAGAGATATTTGAGGTTGCCTAGGCTGAAATGAACTGAACTCATCTTGCATATGTTCCAGAACAGAGGCCTGTTTCCTTGAGGAAAGTCTTTTCAAAGCAAAGCTGCTGCAATTCATTTCATATATGTTTCATGAGAAATACCTTAAATCAATGCCTCATCTCGTTTTAGAAGGACATGCTCTCTGGATCAGATTTATATGTTTTTTACAAATTCAAACTATGGTATTTCAAGTGGTAAATGGCAAGTTATTATCTTAAAAATCATGGGTAGATAACTTTGTGTGGAACAGAATCCAGCAGGACAAACACAAGTTATGTCATTATTAATAACAATATCAAACAGATAATTTGTGACATGCTGCAGTGATACCAGTCCATTACATGTCACTATTTATAACCACAAAATATTTTCCAAAACAGTCAACACGAATTATTCATAATTTAATTCCTTCTTGACTTTCATGCTAGTACCAGGAGGAGATGCCCAGAAGCTGGAGAGGGATCACAGGTTAGCAGGAGAGCACCTGAAGAGCAGCACAAAGGAATTCCAGCCACTCCAGCCAGTGAGTTGGCTTCACTGGGGGGTCCCACTTAAACAGCTCTATGCAAACACACACAGCACGGGGAACAAACCACAGGAGTTAGAGATGTGCACATGCCTGCAGGGCTACAATCTATGGGAATCATGGAGACATGGTGGGATGGCTCCTATGACTGGGGTACTGGAATGGAACGATCCAGGCTCTTTCTGAAGGGCAGGCAGAGGAGATGAGGGCAGCAGAACACAGTGTAATTCTTGCTGAACTTTTTTCTGAGTGAACAGGAGATAATCTCCTGGCACATCTTTTTCCTTTCCAGTTCTGGAGTTATGCTGGCCAAAAATTTCTGGGTTCTCTGTGTTGTGTTGTCGCATTCAGTGAATCAGCCATGTGTTATATTACATGAATAAAGCTAAAATTCTGCAGCTCTTATCCTCATGAGTGATCCTTGCTTGCATAAAACTCATAGATTAAATGCATATATGCAAGAAAAATTTATATTCCTTACATGCCTGTCTGGGTTATATGACTGTGCCTCTTTGCTTTTGAAGCAGTATTTTTCTACCATCAAGGAAAACCTAGTGTAACAGAAATTGCACAAAACTCCATGATAAGGCCCTGTGTTCACTGACTTATGACTTTGCCAAGCTACCAGATATGCTCGGTACTTTTGTTGAACTCTTTATTTGAAAAAGTATATTTATTAGGTATTCTTAGTGTGCAACCTGGTGTTTAAACAAACAGGCTGTTTGTTGCAGCCCTTAGATGAGAAGCTGCAGTACTTCAGAACTGGGAAGACTTCTTGAACTTTGGAAGACAATTTCCTTCCATGTCATGAGTTTCTTTTTTTTTTCTCATACATTAAAAAAAAAAAATTGTACATATTTGCTTAAATTATGATCCCTTAAAATGATCTTTTCATAATTACGTTTTTAGTCTGGCAGTCAATTTTCTGCAGTCTTCTTTGATAGAGAACATGTCTCTTTTCTTTGTAGCCTGCACAGACAAGAAGACTGCATCTCCAGGAACCAATGAACATGCTCCATCTGAGAGCTGCAGAAACAGAATAGGGCATTATTTGAAGTTTCATTTTGCAGGAACAGGAGATCGTAGAATCTGACTAATGAGACCCATTACTTTGCATAGCAGGGAACAGAGACAATCATTCCTGAGTGTC
>VYZQ01018633.1:3361-15880 GCA_013400655.1 Mystacornis crossleyi
AAAAAATCCCCTGTGGCTTCTTTTTCAGATATAAATAAAATTGAAAAAAATATGTGAAGTGTGGGTGAAGGAGGAAAAACAACAGACCCCAACTCCCTGGTACCATTCAGTGGCACCAGATGCCAAACACAACAAGTAAGTTTTACATGCGTTACCGAATGGTTACCTTTCTCATGAANCATCTTCTTCTCATGCCTTATGTAATAAGCTGCTGTTAATAACCCCATAATGAAAGTCACCTACTTTGCAGATGATATTTTGTTTTCTAATTGGTTAATTCTTGTTTGCTTCTGTGCATTTCATATTTTCTTCCTGACTGATACATTATTTAAAATTCTAGCAGACAATTTTCAAGTTCTTTAATTTTATAATTGAATCCTTTTTCAGTCTTCATTTATCTATAAGTGCAAAGTTATTAAGCCTGAATCTGTTTCATCAACTAAATCTCATTTGAAGGACTGACCAAGACCTGTGCTATCACCTTTATATTGTTCTTTTTGATATGGCTTCTTGACTTGCTGTTGTGGTAGATGGATGAAACAACAACTTCCCACCAGTTTCAGATAGCTTTTCTGGGAAGCAGATGTGTCTTTGAAAATGCACATTGTGGTAATTACTCAAAGCTATCAAGGGAAATGGTTTTTCTAAAGACAAAAACTACTTAGGGTTTTTGTTCAGTAATGTGCAATGACTTGATCCAGAAGATTCGTATTTCTAACTATTGAAAGTTATTTCTAACTCCTTTTTTCATTTGTATATTCCTCACCCTCTTGGATGGACAATGTGAGATGTACTTTTTACCTGTCTAAGAGGTGCGCAGATTTTATTATATTTTTCTGTAGTACATCTTTGTGACTTTTGTTCCCCAGTTTGTAAGAAGGCCAGAGACAGGCTCCAGTCACATTACTTTCACAGTAAGTTTTGATGCACATAGTTCTCTGCCAGTGTAGCTACTTGATCACTACAGAGAAATGGTAATCCCTGTACACTTTGGGCTGCAATTTATCACCAGAGGGAGTCTACCTAGTGCCACATGTAGAACAAAATACGCTCTGATTTCACAATTTCAGACCATAGATTTTATGAGAAAGTCTAAGAATAGAAAATATAATAACCTGAGTGACAGCCTTGAACTATGTTCTGAATATAAACTCTGTTACTATGTGTGGTTTAAACACCTCTGTTAGAAAAGGAGGTTGACGTATCTTAAATTACTGAACTAATGAAGTAACCTGCTGCTTGTGCCAGTTTTGACATAAATGTCTGATAAAAATGAAAGCCAATACATTGTTTTTCTTTGAGAAAGAATAATATAAGATCCTTTGACTGAGACCAATGAGTTTTTCCAGAAGTAACATGCTCATCTAAAATAATAGGTTCCATGTCTACACACAGATTTAGCAAAAAGAAATACATTGTGGGAAATAGCTTAGAGCTATTATAAGAGAACAAAAAGGTCACTAGCACAAAATAGCATTTTCTTCATTTTTTTATACTCTGGTTAAAACATAATATGGGAATTTCTTAATGCTGATGCTTTATGTTCAAGATCTCTTAAGAGAAGTGGCTTTGAAACAACATTTTCTCTCCAAACCAGAAAACTCATAATGCATTCTCATCATTCTGAAGTCATCATTGCAAATCCACTAACATTTTTCATTTGATTTTTTTTGAATATTCTAATACTTGTATCTAATAAGCAGCACTATGTCAGCATTTAAATATTCGATCAGAACATCAGAGATTACTATAATTTCCTTTGTTTTAAAAGGCTTAAGTAAAAATGTATAAGCCTCTAAAAAAAGTTGAAGGACTTTATCCCGTGTAAAATTCGAACAGGTTACACTGATAATGACCTTAGCTCAGCATACATAAGTAGTTCAGATCATATCAAAGATGTATTATATAGTTTTCAATTCTACCCTGAACCCCACACTACATATGCAAAAACTAAACAAATAATCATATCTTTATATGTCTCCCTATGTTCTCATTAGCAGCTTTCAAGGCACTTCCTGAATGCTCGAGCTCTGCCCGCAGTATGTCATAAATACAGGCATGAGAATTCACAGCACCTCAAGATACACCATTCCTCCTCAATCCCCATCCACTCATCTGTGCTGGAGGATCTTGGGTATGCAAAGTAAATTTTTAGATAACAAAGCATGAAACCAGCATCACTGCATGTGTATGTAAAACAGAGTTGTATGCATTGATTTTCTAAGCATGCTGCTGACAAAACTTAGCCAAATGCAGGATCAGAGCAACAGCCACAACAAAAAAAAATTACGGTCTTATCCCAACCACTAAAATTTTTTTTTCTCCAAAACGAATATAGGGTAAATCTTCCAGATTTCAACAACTGGATCATTTTTATTTTAAAACTTGAAGACGAATTAATCTTAAACCATATTTAAGTTGGTTTTGCTGGGGGTAAAACTTATCCATATGAATGTCTTTTCTGAAAGTTTCAACTACTGTGTCTAGATCCAGATTTTAGTACAGACCCAGGTCTATTTAATTTTTAGAGTTCTAAAGGTACTGCAGCTGAACAATAGTTCAATCATTATGTTTGACATAATAAATATTCTCTAAACATGAATCTTGATTCTTAACAATTGTTCCAAGAGCATCATGTTTTCTTCACCTCTACTCATGTGTGCTATTCATTACTCATTTGCTATACAAGAATTACATAATACTTTTAGTCCTCTGTCTCTGTCACCAAGTACAAGAGGAAGTTGTTTTCACCTGAGACAAAATCAGTCAGGCTTTTCGGAGTGCAAACCCAGCTGGATCCTGCCTGGGCTGCCAAAATTGTTTCTGACTGTGCCTCTTAGCTGTCTGGTTCAGCCAACAATAACCTCCCTCCCACAGGACAGGGCAAAAAAAAGACAGAGCTCAAGTGGATCGTCTGCTAACACAGTAGAAACTGGGCCAAACTTAAGCTGAGCCAGGTGACAAATTTTCCCAGAGCAGGTACTGATTCCAGTCCATGCCTTGAACTACTGGTTGCCACCAAGTGATCCTCAGCATGCAGATCTTATTTGTTTGACCATTCATGTGATGGCTTCCAACAGCGATCACTCCCACTGGCACAGCAGGCAGGTCCACTGAGGCAAGTGGCCAGAGACAGTTCCCAGGCAAGCAGCTGGGGAAACGGCTTTGTAACACCACAGATCTCAACATCTCTTGGGAAAAAAGGCTTCAAAACAGTACATATTTTGCAGTTACTCAGTTGGTCTATGAAGAGGAAGGTACTTACGTTTCTTGGAAGAAAGCATTCAAAATACTTCAAGGATTTCAAATATATTAAAAAAATTAATTCCACGGACTGGTTGTGTTTGTTGTTCTGGATAAATCAGCATGTCAGCTGTTCCTGATGTATATTTCTAGAATCAGGCAGGAAGTGGGAGGCTGCACTTCCTTCTTCCATTTTAATCTTAGAATGGCAAAAAAAAAGGAGGAACTGAGACTTCAGTCCCCTATCTTTATAGTATTTTGCCAGTACACTAGCAACCACAGGAAGAGAACTTAGAGATCTCCTGGACAATCTTTTTTTGTTTTAACTAATTTTTTTTTTTTCCTCAAATATTTACATTTGTTTCTCTTTTGGCTTATACACACTGATAGATAGCTATACACTGATAGACCTGATAGACATATTTTGTATACTAAAAGAGTATATATAGATACTTAGAGACTGAATATACTTAGTGTGTGCATATATATATATACATGCTCAAATGAGAATATATGTAGTCTCTATACACTACAAATATAGACTATGCACCATACATAAGTCCTTTGCCTGTATGCAGTGATATGTATTACCTCCCCACGCTTTTTCTGTGTATTGTTTATAGTGGCTTTTTCCATGTGGATATGCATATTTTGTAAAAGACTTAAGACCAAAGCTAAAAAAAAGCTAATATGTAGCTTGTGTCAAAGAAGACATCTACCTCAGTTACCCAGGGAACAGACCAAAGGGAAGAGAAGATTTTCTGTAAGTTTTCTGTATGGTCAGTAGAAAGACATACAAGAGATAGGGGAGGTGATCCAGAGTAAATTGAAATTCCTCTTTGAAGGTGTGTATCTCCTAACTAAATGGGGAACATTAAAATGAGGATGCTTACTTTACAGGAAATTCAATATTGTCCTTAAAAATAGGTAAGCCAAAGCCCGTTACTATCTGTCTTTATCTGAAAGGGAAAATATACCGAGGATAGAATGAGTTTCCTTATGGTGGTGTTGGGTTTTTTAAGGAGGACTAGTTAGTTGAAGTTAAAACAATCCCACTATGTGCCACTCTGGAATACTCATGCTTAATTTTATTAGTATCACTTTCAGTTTACGAAAATATTATTCCTAAGCAGATTCAGAGATTTCATTATTTATCTTACTGGCAAATCATGTTTGTAAACTCTATTATTGAAATGAGATGCTTGACACCCTGTTTTTTGATATATGCAACACTAAATTAATCAACATAAATAAAATATATTGTGGGATACAACATAAAATTGATAAATAGATGACTAGAAAGCCACATGCACTTTTCTGTAGCTAAATTTGTAGTTTCTGCAAGTCAAGCATTTAAAAAAATCCCTTCTAATATACCAATTTAATTTCAATGATCTGTAACAGAAATGCCCATCTCTTTATCAATGGATTCCTCCCATCTTATGACTGCATCCTCCCCTAAGGACTTCACTGAGCTCTTGAAGTTATTTTGTTGTGAAGGAATCTGAAAATGTGTTTATTAACTTATTTAGACACTATGTTGATTGCTTTCTCAACACTCTTGAAAGATTAATCTTTCTTCTTCATACTTCGTCTTTAGCATCTGATACCACTTGCAGGAAATAAATTTTTCNACTTGAAGGAAATAAATTTTTCAAAGCCCAAATTTATGCCTCTAGAGGATAAAATTAGCCAGAGCATAGTGAAATAAAATTTGTCAGAGGAGAATTATGTTTCAAAGCCAGAGTTTTGCTTAACATGTCTGAAAACATCTTAAAGAAAAGTAAATATATGTATTAGATACTGGGTCAGCTCTAGTAACAGCAGTGCCAGATTCTTTTGCATTGCTGTTCAGTGGATGTTTGCAAGCTTTCCTATTCCTCTTTGGGAAAGCCATAATCAACATTAAATTGATAAACTAATTTTTATAACAGTCAGAGACAGTGCTATTTGGTGGAAATCAATTATGTTAGAAGTTTTCCATTTTTCCTACTTATCTTTTGCCTCATCTAGCTATAATGCAGACAGATGTCCCAAGTCAGTTTACAACAGAATTGTAAACAATGCAAATTACAGCTGCATTTGGGCTGTGAAACCCTGGAATAAAGCAAATTCTGGTTTATGCATATCCACTGTGCAATTTTCAATGAAAAATGTCTGTATCTTTCACATGCCTTTATCTTATATGTCTACAAAGTAAAAAAAAAAAAAAAAAAATCTCTGTGGATTGGAGGCTATACTCTGAAATAAATGACTGGAGATATTTGAAAAAATTTCCTGGTGCCTAGGTCTCATAATCCACGCAGATGCAAACATTTTGAGAAATATTTGTAAGCTGGAGTGTGTTTTTTGTTTTCTTTCATTTTAGGGCTCTGGTTCTTTTAAAGCAGCAGCAGACATGTACCAGTGTGTCTACAGGGGAGCAAAGAAAATTTTTCTCAGGCTAATTTTGGACTGAACATTATTAATAGTATTTTGTCTCAGGTTAATTCTACAGTCACTTTATAATTTTTATTATGATAAATACGATAATCAGCCAGAAAGCTATATTTAAGATTAAGGCTCATTAACTCAGATAGTTTATAACTTAGGAAACGTGTATATGTTTTGCAGAAAGCGATTTTCTCACCTAATCACAGTTGTTCTAAAGTCAAGCCTCTACCTAAGTATAAGCATCCTCTCTTGGCAATGGAAATAGGCACTCATCATTAAATCCCTCCTAGTGTAAGAGTTAAAGATGGATAGGATGCCCGAGGAATCAGCTATTTTTTTTTTTTTATTATCTACCACCACAGTCCAAACGAAGCTGAAGAACTTTCATTATATTGCTGCCTTTTAGCCAGCTAAAGTTATGAGGTGTAAACTGTACCCAAAATGCATATGAAAAACCGAAGGGAGAACTGAAGTGTAGGATTTTGGAAGGGAGTATTGGATACGCATGTCCTTACAATTCCAACAGTGGTTTCAGGGAGCAGATTTCCATTCTCTTACTTTCTGCTTTAAAATCAATGTGAGTTACTTCAAATCAACTGCACTCAGAGAGCTGAGAGGGACAAACTATTTAAAAGCACTAAACACCTATATAAAACCAGATGCAACACCTCCCTCATTTTTCACATGGGTAACTGCAGCAAGGGAACAGCTGGAAGCCAAAAAGCTGACCTTCCACAATCTCTTCGGAGACCTTCTTGGCAACTCCCTAGGAATGACTTCAAAGTCATGAGAACATATAAAACACATTGTGTCCAGTGTCTGGAATATAAATAACAAATACAGTTCCTTATCTATCCCAAAGAACTAGTTGCAATGTCACCCATGCCTTCTAGATACATTTTATAAATGAGTGAATTAACCAGCACTATAGTTTAATGTTCTGAGAATGGAGATCTTTTAGAAGAATACTGCGATCAGTAAAACTTGCATATATTCCTGTGGTAACAACTAAAAACTCTCACATTGTGGTAGATCAAGGTCCCCATTACTGCGATCCCACATCACAGGAGTAGGCTGGTGTATATGATTATCAAAGCCTCTGCTTTGTGCCAAGCAAGCAGGGATATAAGCTTCCTTCTCGCAGGCTGCCGATTTAATAGAACAATACAGTTCTCCCAAGGTTTATAGTCATGAACTGGAGAGGTTATTACACTGCTTTTTGCTGTATATTACTTTCATTTTCTTCCATGCTGCCACCTTCTCTACTCTTACACTTCTGCCATGATTCTCCAATGAAGAAAAAATATGGAAAAAGCTTCAACTTCATTCACAGTCTCCCCTACTCCCTCCTCAAATCTTCTAACTAAGATTAGGTCAGGAATTGTAACATTTAAAAGAGAAAGACAATATAGACTTTCTTCATCTACCAAGTGATAACAAAATCATTTTGAACTCTCATCTTAAAAAGTCCTGCCCTAGATGGAGATAGTACTGCCGGCTGATAGACATACAATGACATGTAGATCTGGTTATAGGAATTTTTTTACGAAGTGCATGTTTTCAGCACGTGATTTTTAAATTAATCTTCTACAAATGGACACTTGGAAGGGAATTGTTGGTTTGTTTGTTCTTGTTGGTTTTGGTTTGATTTGGGTTTTTTTCCACTGAAAGTGTTTTCACTATGGTTCTGACCTCAAAGTTCTCACTAGATTAAATTTTCCCTGGAAAAATTAGATGAAATTGAATGGCAATGTTGTATTCATCACTGAAGATGAAGGTAATAGTTAGGAGGCATTGAGCATTTCCTAATGTAGTACCAGAAACTAGCTTCAGAGAAAGAGGATCCCCTCTGACCCTGTCTCCCATCTGAGGCAAAGAAAATGATACACAGTTTTAAAAACATGGAATCATTAAAGAAAAATTCCAAAGATCAAGAAAAGTTGCACAGACCAAAGCCTCTCTTACATTAAACCTTTTCTCTAACTGGAGGAATTTTCCAGTGTTAACTTTTGATGTGCCACACAGGGATAGCGCCAACTGATACTGTGCACTGACTTGTCTCTGACACTGTATGGTAGGTACAGCCTCCTTTCCTCACTGTTCTTTTTTTCTTGTGCCATCCAGTTTTGGATGAAAGAATTAAGACAACTCACAACATTAATATAAACAGATAGCTCTAAAAAAAAGGTGTCAAAGAATATCCACTGAAATTAATTGATACAAATATAATTTGAACAACAGCTAAGATTGCACATGAATCTTTGAATAGATCGATAGCTTCTAATGTTCTTATCTCTAACTGAAAGTCCTAGAAAGTGAGAGAATAGCAAAAAATACATGCTGACTTAGTGATTTGACACAAGAAGTCTTGTAACAATTTACCCTTGATAAAATGAGTTAAAACTGATTAATAAAATGCTTCAAATGGTCATGCCTTATATGAGACCATCTACAGACCTTACACGATTTTGTTAAATTCCCTGGAAGCAGGAAAGCGGGTCAAGACAGTAATAGACAGTTTATAGTTATAGAAATGTATGAAATTGACTTAGTCATGGATCACAGGCTTGAAATTACATGATATAAAAATTTTACTAGGCTGTAACTGAACAAATGGAATTAGGTCAGAGAGATGAGATTAACTCAGTTGGTCAGAGCATGGTGCTAATAACACCGAGGTTATGGGTTCAATACCCATACAGGCCATTTACTTAGGAGTTGGACTTGATGATCCTTGTGGGTCTCTTCCAACTCAGAATATGTTGTGAATCTGCTGTGAAAGAATTACTTGGCACTTAGGAACCCTTAGTTCCCTTTCATGTGATTAAGACTATGCTTCTCTCTGTGGACAAAGGCAGATGGTTGAAGAAGTATTAGTTTCAGGCAAGTGTATATGATGCATTTTCCAAGTATTGTCCCACCTCCACCCATTCTGGGTCTTTTTAAATATATCTTCTACTTTGGCAAGGGATGTCTCGGGTTTGCTAACAACATCCTGGTATTTGTTTCCAGCATAACTCCTGTATCAGAACACAAACCATGAGATTTAACAGACAGTTGTCAGGGAGCAAGTGTCTGAAGCCCGAAGCCCAAAGCAAATAGGGGTATCAGAGGCTACCGTGTCTTTTATCAAGTTGCAATGGCCTGGATTATCTAATATCAGCTGTGTAAAATAAAACCAAAGCTTTGCGGAAAGACATTCTCTCTCTTGTAAATCATAAACAGTGGAGGAAAATCCAAATAGCAAGTCAGTGTGTATTCACAATAACCAAAGATTCTTTCTTAGTTCTCATCTGCTCTTAGGGCTAATGAGGATGGAAAAAAGTACTATTTTAACAATGCAGACATACCCAGCTAATGCTAGTAGAGCTCTACATTTAAGTGTACAAGAACATTAGATGAACTAGGGAACAGACATTCCCATTCTGTTATTTGTTAGAGGGCAAGACCTGCCACTACTCCAAAGGCAAATGAAATATCTAACTGATTGAAGAACTGGTTTCTTTCACACACATTAAAAATATTTTTCTGTAATAAATGAGAACACTGACAAATCACTGGCACACAAAGGCGAGTGAAAAAGTTATTTTTTTAAAAGGTGTGCAGTTAAATACTCAGATGGAAAGATGGAACCAAAGAACAGTCATCACGATCTGAAGTGTACAGTTTATTTGTCTGAAAGGATGAGTGGGCACATAAACCAAATGCACAAATTTGGTAAATACTTGCGCTTTGTAATTTTTCTTAGGAAGGCTGACTCACTGAAAGTCTTTACTGCTGTGTGCAAGTGCAGACACCATAAAATAGCACAATATTCCTTTCTAAATATTTTATAAGTGGGAAAAATAAAATCTCAAAAAAGTATTTCATCTAATTCTAAGCACTCTGGTGGTTGTTGTTCCCCCACTGTATTTAGCCATTTTCTTGCATTCTCTCTTAGTGAGGAAATATTCCTTCGGTATTTCTCGAATGTTTATCTTTCATGACTGTTTTATAAGAAATCTAATGAAACATTATATGTTAATCTATTATAGAGTAGGCACAAAACTGGTTAGAAAACACAGTCAAAAGCTATTTTTAAATTATTACAATTTTTATGGAAGGATGAATTGAATGAAAGATGAATGAAGTGATCTACCATAGGGCTGATATGTTTTAATATTCTCACCAGTGATGGAAAGGCGTATCACTGTAAATGATATCAAACAACTGTAGCTTAGCAAAAGAATTCAAAATCATCAAAACAAACTGGAGTAAATGTTGGTAAAAAGAAAGACAAAATTCAATAGGAAGGGATTTTATCCAGTCTGACTAAATCACTTCACAGATACAAAATGAGGCCAGTATCTGTCCTGAATATGGTCACAAGCTGAACAAGCCCAGTGTCATGCTACTGCAAAATCATATTTCATATGAGGATGTTTGACTGGCAGGATAGTGATTTCTTTTCTGATCCCAGAGAGCAAAACATTAAAGGAGTTTGTCTGCAGAAGTTTTGTAGTCTTCATCACTGGAATTGTTGAAAAAAAGGTTTGACAAACATTTTCCAGCAAATGGACTAGATAATCCCCTGTGGCTTCCTGCAGATCCAAACCACAGGGGCTGACCTTGAGCTTTTATAATTCACTATCACTCTCTCTTCCAAAACAGCTACTTCTAAATCATGAGTCATGATTTTCTTTCAGTTTCATTGATACTTCAGTTAAAATAACATGGTGTTACAGTGGTTATTGCACTAGTACAATTCTAAAATAGAGTCAGTGAAGTAAGACTCTCTGAAAATCTGATATATTTGATTGTAAACTTTGATTCACATTGCTTAGAGCATATCCATCTTTATTTTGCATCTAATCTATTACGTTTTTGACAGACGGGCAGAAGGTAGTAAAAAGTACATTGCCTAAACCCAGATAACTTCTTGTAACTATTTCAAGGCTTCAGCACCTTTGTGACCTGAACCAGGGAAATGACATGGAGCCCTAATACTGTTGTACTGTTCATTTTGAAAGCAATTTATAATCCACAAGATTATATTCCTGAGTGAAGCCTGATTCTGCATGAAAAAAGAAAGTTTTTAATTGTGTAAGAGCTCCAAAGAGTGTTTACGTAGAACACAGTTTTGATTTCCATATCTCCTCTGAAGTTCTGGATTAGGAAGGCTTGCAGAGACCACCAATGCTGGGGGCAGAAGCACGAGTGGTACAGTGACAGTTCCATGCAGCAGATGTATTTACTCGGAGGAACTACCAGCTGGTGGGCCAAAACCAGAAATTACCTTTTCTGAAGGGTTCTCAATGGCTCCCAAGACTAATCAAGAAAGTATGGGACCTGACAAGGGTTCATAAAGGGAAAGGAAGTGGCATAGTAGAGAAGGAAAGAAATAAAACCTACTCCCAAAAATGGGTGGGGATAAGGCTAGTACTGTGATATTGGGGCTTCCTGCCTAGGTGAAAAAACTGTTGAAATGTTAGGTATTCTAGCAAAAAACCACAAATCCTAGTGATCTCAATTAGGGCATCCAAACCAGTAAACACCTTAGGTTTAAATTTTTCCATGTCTGCTCAGTTCCTGTGTAATGGGCATTATACTGTGAAGACAAAGTTCATCAGTGCTTGTGAAACACTTCAATCTGGCAGTGACAAACCTCAGAGAAATGCATGTGAGAAGACAAATCCTTTTATTTTCAGAGCAGACTTGAGACTGCATATAATAAATAAAGTACAGAGCTGTTAGGAAACAAGGAAAACCCATAACTGTGTGGTAAATGCTCCTTGGGAAGAGGGCTCCTGTGGAATATTATCTTGTAACCAGGTAATTAAAGCAGGCACATGGCATATACACAAGTTCCACATGTCAACTTAGCTTTGATATTTTGACTTCTACTGTTCAGGTTCTTGACTTTGCATCTTAATTCGTATCCATCCCACACAGCATTACACGGGTGGATTTACTGGCTGTAAAGGAAGAGATGGCTGCATTTTCCATTAGGACACATCTGGTAGCTTCCTCTTCCCTTAGATTTTGACTTAGTAGCATGAGGTAGAGTTGACAGCTCTTATGTATTTGTTGAATGACACGCATATTAATACACACACTGACAGGGATGAGGCTTGGCTTTAAATTGGGGTTTTTCTTTTTCCAGTAATACATCACAAACTCATATGTGATTGGCTTTTTGCAGTCACTCTAAATTTTCCTGCAACATTAATTGTTTTCCAATTTATTTCCTTGATTGCTTTTCTCTAATTTGGGTTATTTTTTTCCACACAGATTTACTAAACCAGTTTTTCAACCTTGAATCTCAATCAGTTAAAAATGCAGGTCCTAGAGTTACCTTTGGGTTATTTCCTGGCCCCTCTGACACCAAAAAAAAGAAAAAAAAAAACCCAACAAAACAAACAAACAAACAAACAACTAGAAGAAACCCCACCAAAACCCGCAAACAAACAAACAAAAAAANCCCTCCCGTCTTCTCCCCTCCCCGTCAGGCCGCCGAGACTTCGCTCCTGCCCGGGCCCCCCTCGCTGCTGCCCGGCCCCCCACCCCGCCGCAGCCCTTGCCGACCCGGCCGCGGCCCCGCCGCCCGCCTCCGCATCGGCTCTTCGGTGCTTCCCGCACGGCGGGCGAGGGGCTTCTGTTGCCAAGAGAAACTCAAAACTCTTTTCTCCAAGTACCCCGTTATTCCTTCTCTTACTCGCCTCTTGGGCTGCCGGGGAAGTATTACCACCTTTCCTCTTTCCAGTTTCGTTGGGTGGGGGTGTGTGTGTGTTCGTGTGTCTCCGCCTTAGACTTTGAGTGAATTGATAACGACCCATTCTCTTTGTTTGGGCTCGTTGCGACGCT
>VYZQ01018633.1:16022-31036 GCA_013400655.1 Mystacornis crossleyi
AAAAAGAAAAAAAAAAACCCAACAAAACAAACAAACAAACAAACAACTAGAAGAAACCCCACCAAAACCCGCAAACAAACAAACAAAAAAAAACCCCACCAAAAAACTATGATAGATTTCTATGGCCACAGATCTTTTTAGGCTCACTGGAATTACAATGTTACTTTGAATCAAAGAAGGTAAACTTCTCACATACGTTTCTTAATGAGCGACTAAAAAACAACCAACCTAACTTAAGAGAGGGAATTCTGCCCATTCACTAGGGAAGGGTAAGGGGCTGTGGATGTGGCAGGGGCCCTGGAAGGGGTTTGTGAAGAGGCTATGGAAGGGGATGTGCCAGGGGAAAGGCAGGAAGGGGTTTGAGAAGGGGCTGTGGATGTGGCAGAGGCTGGGAAGGGTTTGAGGAGAGGTTTGGGANTCGTGTGTCTCCGCCTTAGACTTTGAGTGAATTGATAACGACCCATTTTCTTTGTTTGGCCTCTTTCCGAGGCTTCACCCCATTCCAGTTTGCAAATGTTGTTGAAACTTACTTCTCTCTGAGGTTTCTTCCAAGGGAGCCGACGCAGTGCTGGGCTGCGGCGGCTGCTGGGACCTGCTGGGAAAGAAGCACGAGGAGACATGAGAAATGCTTATGTGTTCATTCTCTATAGTGGGAGAGTTTTTGGCAAGTTGTTGTGGTCACGTTCCACCTGTGTGTTTTGCCAGTATCTTTTGGAAGAACTTTATTCTTCCTGTACACAGATGTCCATTTAAAAAGAAAATTGTTCTCTTCCTGTTTTCCTGAAGAGTTTTCTGTCCCTGACCTTTACAGAAATAGAATTGGTGCGTGTTTCTTTGGTTTTGCTCTGGCTGTTGCCTGTCCTTAACAAAAAACCCTGCAGCATACAAAGAGGCTTTTAAATGTATTTTAAAGTCACTTTCCTTTTCTCAAGCTACTTTCTTTTTTTCTTTCTTTTTATAGATGCTTAATGTATGCATTGGTAGAAAAGATCTGTGGAAAAAATGCACTGAAGGAATAAGAAATGATGTGAACCTGCAGTTGACAAGAATTGCATGAGTAGACTTCTGTGCATCTCTGTGTGACACAGTGTGTATTACTGGAGTCTTGTTCAGTGCACTGAGAAAGACTGCAGTGTAACATAAACAACGTTTTTATTGATGTAGTCTAGAACTAAAGCTGCAGGAGATAAGATGGATTTAGTGTCCAAATCACAGTTACCATGAGATAAAAAAGTTACTGAAACTCCTCTAACTGCAAACACCAGCAAAGAAATAGGCTTTGTGTCAGTTGTTTTGGCTCACAGTTCCACTGTGCTGCTTTGTTTATGTACACAGTCTGTTTGGAATGGAGTCTCTAAGTAGAAAGGGGAAGCTTCTTTGCTTAAAGAGAAGCTTTTAAAAGCTGTGTCAGTAAGTTTTTTTTTCACATCAGCAGTTAGGGCACTGCCGTAATCTCGTGATTTTCCTGCAAATTTGAAAGGAAGGGGTCATGAAAATTGACTTTGGACTTCTTACGATCTTGGACATGGATTGGTGGATTCAGTGTATAGGGTACCATAGTCCAGAGAAGAATGGTTATCTCATGATGTGGGTCTAGTTAAACTTTTGTCTTGAATGTTACTTTAATATGGTAAGTGTTCATGAAGGAACTGATTATAAATGGCAGTGGAAGTTGTATAGTAACAACAGAATGATGTTATGCTTTTTGTAGTTAATCATGTATTTGTTTGGTGATACCAGAGGTAAGACTGTGGAAAAAGACACTGTGGTCCAAAGCCAACTTAGATGAAGGCTTTGGTACTTTGAAAGGGTTTCCAACTGGTTTATCTTGGAGCTGTCCATTTGATTTTAGCATGATTAATTTCAGTCCCTTCCTATTTTATCTTGCTTTCATTCTCTTTGCAGTTCACAAAATGTGTGCTGAGCCCTTCCTGCCTATAATTTGATTGTGCAGTGGAAAAGCTGTATGGTTTCTAATAGGTCTTTCAAATACCTTCCATATTAACAAAGACTCCATTTAGAAAACACAGCCTAAGTTTCTTCTGACAAAATATACATTCAGTGTATATTATGAATGGCAAACATGTAGTGTTTAAATACAGAGAGGCTTAGTTACTTCAGTGGCTTCAAATGGAGAATATTGGTTATTTCAAGTTGAATTCTCTGATCTGAAGAAAAAGCAGACCAAGGTTTAACTTTCTCTGTCCATGTTTTAAAAAAGTTAATGTCTTGAATTGAACTCTCTTATTTGTTGAAAATAAAACATTAGAAAGAGCTCACTGAGTTGTAACACCTGGGATTTCTGGGGTGCAGTGGAAACACATTTTAGGACTTGAAAATTTTCTATGTGGCCGAGAATGAGAACTCTTCCTTTCTGTCATCTTAGGGCACCTATGAACGGGTAACCAGGTTGGGCAGCAACTTGCCTGAGCTGGTGGGGTGTTCATTTCCTTGTCAGATACCCACAGTGCCTATGAGTAGTAGAAGGAGAATGATTATTTTGTTTTCACTGTGCCAGCTGTATTGTGAGTCTGGACAACTGCCTCTCTTAAATTCAAGGTTACTGAGAGGTTTTTCTTTAGCTGCCAGAGAAGCTTTCATTAGTGAGAACAGCCAGGATGAATCATGTAAATGGCTTAAGCCAAAATTGCATTTACAGTGATAATCAGTGGTGAATTCCATGCAAATGATATTGCTGGTTATTATATATATCTGCTGGTTGGCATCTACAGTGCTCTCCTATGTATCAGGGTTTTGTAGCTCAGTGCCTTCCTGAGTCCTAGCTAGACTTACCTACTTGTTAAAATTTCAAATGCATGGATTTTGGCAGGGTTTTGGTTTGTTTGTTTATTTGGGGGTTGTTGTTGTTGTTGGGTTGGGTGTTTTTAGAGTGTCTGTGATTTGCACAGCAAGAAGTTCTGGAAGTTAGACGTGCATTATGAGAAGAATCACTCCCTGTTATAACTTTAATCAACAAACTGATAATTTGCTGTCTGTGTCCTCTGCTCCCATTAGAAGGGTCCACAAACAACTGTGTGAAAGTCAATTTTGATGACATGTATGTAAGATATATGTTAGATTTTCTGAAAAAATGGTCTGTTCACTATTACTCTCTTTTCACTGTTTCTGCCTTCTTCCTCCTCCATGCGCCAGTCTGTTTCTCTGTTACCTTCCTCATTTATATGTTGCACCATTTCTTATTTCCTTTTCTCTAAACTTCTCTCTTACTTCTGTATTGCTGGTCTGTATTTTGTGAAGCAGCTGCCATGTGAACACAGGAACCTGGGCTGCACCTACTCATTCAAGCAGTATTTGTATTCCCATACTCCTGTTTGTTGGTGTTCTGGGGTTTTTTATAATGGAAAAATACGTGGAGGAACTTGAAAACAGTCAGTAAGCAGTAGATGTGGTAATTTATCAAGGACTGTCATTTAGGGCAGGGTATGTAATAATCTCATTGCCAGTTGATCAGTTTATATCAAAGATCTGCAATATGCATTTGGTTTTTGCACATAGGGCAAAACACTAGATAGCCACTGAAGTCCAGATGACTTTAATGATATCCATTCAGTTTAATAGTGTCCATTACAGGGGAAGCACTAAAGGTCCCATTGGAATATCTGAGAGGAAAACACTAAGTCCTTCTCTACTGTACTATACCTTTGCAGAGAGCTAAGTCTGTAGCCAAGATTAATTGGTGTAATTCTACTGAAAATGTGTGTCTTGTTGCTTGATGTTAAATCCAGGCTGTAATGGAAGTATGTGGAAATTCATTCCAGTGTGGCTGCTTGTATCATCTTTCTTTCTGCTGCAAATGATATTGTCTTACCGTTGAGTCTATCCTCTCTGCCCATGCTGCGATATGTAACCCCGTTACCTCCTGTAACCCCGTTTCAGATAATAAGCTGGGTTAACCTGAACAACTAGAATATTATGATGGCCACCTTTTGTCAGCCTACTGTGTTTTGACTGAGGGAAGCTAGGAGGGGTTCATGCAAGCAGAACTAGTTTGTGGGGTACCCTACTATTAAGAGAAGGGAGGATGTCCAAACATCTAGAGCTATAATTTCAGCCAGCAGAAAATACAAGATCCTTTTCTTATTTCTTCATAAGTCAGAGCTGTAAAATACTTGGTTATTGCCTCCAAATGTAATGAACAATAAAACAACAGAAAATTGAGCTTGTTATTGACATTGTAAATTGGAATGGGCCCATGGGCATCTTACCAGAAACTTGTTTTCAAGAAAAATGAGGATCCTGACTGTCCTACATAGCTGGATGTTCTGGCCCTTGAGTATCTTGGTTATTGATGGCTACATCAAACTTGCAGCTCAGGACTTGTTCAGAAATTTCACTGCTGTGTACATTTCAGGAAATGGACGTCTTTGTGACATTTTGTGAATCCTTGGCATCAAGTAAGTTTAAAGTTTCTAAACAGCTGTGCTGTCTGTCTCTGTCTGGGCCATGAGGTTTTTCTTAGTCTCATGTCCATTTCTTGTCTGATACAGAGGTTTTCACTGCACTAACTACTACTTCCTTTGACAACCGTTTTCACTGGCCATTTTAGCTGTACTTTGTAGAGATACAAAAGCAAAGTTGGGGTCCTGTCGGGTCCATAGAAGACTGTAACTGAAATAGCTTAATATGTTGTTTGCATGCACGGGTGCTTTTTTGGTTTTTGAGAGGCTGAATAGCACTTTCTGACCCACTAGCTGTGCAAAATAATCAGATTATTAGAAAATATTGACTGTAGTTTTTGATACATCAGGGCTGTGCCTTGCTGGATTTTTATAGTTCCTGGAGGACTATGTCCATTTAAAAGAGAAGAAACTATACTTCATTTCAAACTCTTAAACAAGCTGATGCAGTGTTCAGACTCTGAATGATTTTTTAGGAAGCTTCTACACACTGGTTTTTTTCTTATAAAGTCACAACCATTTGTGAATCTATTTAACTCCATTCTTAATTTATCTGGTCTGAGAACACAGCTGTTTCAAAGGACAAAAGAGCCAAAGAAAGGTTAATAGACTAGTAGATACCTTATTCACCCATCAGCTTGTTGAAGTTAATTTCCATGTGGCATTCATGACTCCCCCTGGCATGGGAGAGTAGAATTGGAAGGGTAAAAATAAGAAGACCAGTGGACAGAGATGAAGAGAATTTAATGGGTAGAGTAAAAGTTGCATATGCAAGCAATATAATGAATTTATTCACCCCTTCAGTGGACAGGCCAATGCTTAGCCATCTCCAGGAAGAGAGAAGTGTAATGGTGACTTAAAGAAATGCTGTAACTCCAGACATCCTTTCTGTCTTCCTTCTTCTCTGTAGCTTTGCTGAGCACAGTTTTACAAGGTATGGGATATCACTCTGGTCAGCTTTGCTTTTCAGCTTTCTGAGGTGCCCATAAGGTCTAAGTCCTTGCCTTTTGCAAATATTCTCATATGGAATTTGGGGAAAGCTGCAGGTAACTGCTCTACTAACTACAGCTGTGAAGTCTGGTATCCAGTGCAGAAATACTGGCTTTCTTTAACAGTGCGATTGAGCAGGATCTTTCCCAGCTCAGTAACAGAAAGAGACTTGGTGATATGTATTTATAGCCAGTCCTAGAGGAATTTTTCTTTCTTTAAAGTGGAAATAACTCTGTATTGACCTTTGGTTAACCTGTAACTTAAAGCATGCAGGTATTTGCTATGGGTTGATCAGGTTTAAGTGTTCAAAGTGAATTTTGTGTCTGATGGAATTTAATTTTGTGATTAGAAGCCAGGAAACATCAAAAATAACCACGAGTAACCAAAATAGCAACCTCTGATAAAACTGAGACGATAGACTGAGGGAATAGCTTGAAGGTGTGAGCGTATTCTCCCAGGGTTCTTTTCCACCATTCATTAATCAAGAGCATAACTGATAAAGCAGAAAGCTCTCTGCTGATGTGCTACAAGGGTTCAGGAAGGCTTTTGTTCCTTATGACTGGCTGTGTTAGAGCTGTTTTTCATGGCAGGGACTTGACAAACACAAACCTACATGCATTCTGCATCTATCATTCGGCAGCGTGGGACTCCCATTGTGTCCTAAACATCCAGTCTATCAAAATGTAAACGCATTGCTGTTCAAAGCTGAATAGCAGCAAACTGGTTTGGAATGAGTACCTATGATGTTTCAGTGAAGAACTGCTTTTGCTGATAAAACTTTAAACTTTTTGAAACTCAAGTGTTTGGAAATCAAGCATTTCCATGCTCTTCTGTTCTAGTTGGAGTACAGGGTCTTGAACTTGCATCTCTACACAACACTGGCTGGAGAAGCAGACCATTTCTTCTGAAATATGCTACTTCTCAGTTCTGAAATGGCTTAAAACCTTTGGCTATTATGTATAGCACATATATACTATCAGTTGTAAAATGCTGAAGCATGTCAAGTGCTGTGATTTTCTTTCATCTCCTGGCTCATTTAATGTAAATTATTGCAACTCTTGTAATACAACTTCAAGGAGTTTTATCTCCTTATGATACTTCATAGGGTCTTCACAGAGTGGACAAATACACCTTTATTACCCCAGAGCACTCTGTTTCCTATGGGGTCATTTTGGCTATTGTTTAATACGAGATGAGAAGTGTTCATGTGACTAGTGAATTGGTTCCTTACAAGGTTATAAATGCTACTACCTACATACAGTTTCTAAGCATTTCTTCTTTGATGTTCTTTGCAGGCTCTAGGGCAGTATCCAACCAAGAGTTTGAGAGACTGCCCCTTTTGTTATTCATCATTTTGGTTTGTTTCTGGTTTTACCATGGTGTATGTGGGCTTTTCAGAGAGTGACAGCTTTTGGCAAAAGGAAGGAGATACGATCTCTTCTGTCACTTGAATCAGTCAGTTCCTTGTTGCAACCAAAATCTGGTTCTGCTGATTTTGGCTGGAGTAGAGTTAATTTTCTTCACAGTTGCTAGCATGAGGCTGTGTTTTGGATTTGTGCTGAACACGGGGTTGATAATACGGAGATGTTTTTGTTATTGCTGAGCAGGGCTTACACAGAGCCAAGGCCTTTTCTGCTGTTCGTGCTGCCACGCTGGTGAGGCAGTTGGGGGTGCATGGGAGGTTGGGAGGAGGCACGACTGGGACAGGTGACCCCAAGTGACCAAAGGGATATTCCAGACCATCTGAATCGTGCTCAGTACATAAAGTGGAGAGCAAGAAGGCAGAAAGCCAGTTATAAGGAAGGCCTCTCTGTTAGGACTCTTGCCTCTGGTACATTTATGAATGTGAAAATACAGTCTGGACAAACTTCTTCACTGACTTTTCAGTATTTTTCAGTCTTTTTTAAAAATCTTTTCTAGTCTGCTGGTTTCTTTGA
This sequence comes from Mystacornis crossleyi, assembly GCA_013400655.1. Taxonomy (NCBI): domain Eukaryota; kingdom Metazoa; phylum Chordata; class Aves; order Passeriformes; family Timaliidae; genus Mystacornis; species Mystacornis crossleyi. Next base: position 23,368 of record VYZQ01018633.1, read on the forward strand.
AGTGTAGCCTTAAACATCTAGTATCTTTTTAATACTTACCTGCATCCATGAATAAATATGCTGTTGTTGAAAACTCCTTAGCTAGCTGTCCTGAATGAAGTTGCAAGTAAGTTTCGCAGATTTTCTAGTACTACAGCAGTAAACACAGTTGATACTTATTCAAGAAAGATTTTTATAACTGAAGCACTGATCTTCAATTATGCGTGTATTTATTTTGTAAGCAAGCTATTCATTTGGTGGCCCAGCTTCGATATTGCTTTAGTTTTCCTGAGTGTCTTCAACAGGCAAGTTCTAGTCTTCAGTGAATTAAAAAGTTGTATCTGTGGCAAGCCTAGCTTCCATGTACAGTACAGTATGATCCTCTGTGGCAGTAAACCTTTTGCAAAGCTATCAAAATTTCTTACGGCTCCCAGCAGCTTTGAATTATTTGGATGGCATTAATGTATTCTTTTCAATCATCGAGCACTTGGAGATTTCTTTTGGATTTTTGGCTATGTACGAATCCAGATTTAAATCCAAGCCCTTCCAGGAGGAACTTAATAATCAAATTACATTTGGCCTTACTAATAAACTTACTCTAGATAATTCTTTGAGTAGCAGCTTTTGTTTCATGTTAATTAAACCTGAAGAAACTGTTGACTGTTTTTTCTCTAAAACAAAGAAGTTAAAAGAGCTGTTGACTAGATCGTATCTTTTATTCATTGTTGCTGTGCTGGGAGTGGGAAATGGAAATAGCTGACAGCATTTCCTTTCTGTACAACTTTTTTTGCTTCTTTACAATGAAAGAATGTTGCAATAATTCTTTTATACTGACACATGGCAACTGGTTCTCTTCTAATTATTTCACTTTTTTTTTAAAAAACAGTCAAGTCCTTCATCTCCAGAACCAGCAAGTCTTCCTGCAGAAGACCTCAGCACAAACTCCAATGGTCCAAAGCCAGCAGAAATCATGCTGGATGGTGACAGAGAAGACCTCTTTGCCGGTAATGACCATTCTCTTCTGGCATGTCTGCACAAACTCTTTTTTCGCCCTTGGCCTGAAAGAAATGTGCTTTTCTGAGAGGGAGGGTTGAAACCTTCTAAGTAGTTTGACAGCACTGTACAGATTTTTTCTTGTGAAAAATATTGTTATTTAAGTTTGTTTATAAGTTTCCCAGTGGTGTATACTGTCAGTGCATAATGTGGGAGTGTTTAGCAGGTCACTAACATGTTCTGCTGATAGTAATAATAGTCTTTATTGTTTTGTGATTCAAAATGTTCAAATCTGTTTGTGTGGAAATGCATGACTTAAGTTACTTTCTTGTTTTCTACTTAATAATCATGCATAAGCTGTCCCAGTCTTTTTTACGGTTACAAAGAGAGAGATAGTTCAGATTATATTGCAAGTATTTCCTTCTTAATACTCTTAAAAGTAACAAACTGGCACATGGGACCAGTCCTATCATTTCACTAGTGCATTATTGTGTCTCTGACAGTTGACAGTATTGCATGCTTAGAAAAAGATATGTGAAAGTTCTGATAGGTAATCTTAATAGATTAGTAATCTTAATAGATAAGTGCTAATCTTAGTAGACTTAATCTTAATAGATAAGTAATCTAATAGACAGAACATTTCTAAAGCTTCATAGATCAGTTGCTACTTTGGTGTCGGTTTTCAACTGTCCTAATATAGGTTATTGTTTCTGTCAATTACAGGTGTAGCAACATTAACTGTTCAAGAAAGGAGGTGTAATATTTGGAATATATTATGTGCATAAAATGGTTCTGAATGTTACATCTCAATAGCAGCATTTTTCCAATTACTACATAGTGAGTGAGTCTGCTTTGAATACAGTCATCTCATCTTTATTGATTACCTGATGTAATCATACCAAAAGAAACTTTAAAACCTTTGGTTCTGGGTTATTTTGTATAAATACATATATACACATGCCCATTACATTTGTTCTTAACTTCCTTAATTTGTATTTCCAGGTATTTGAACTTGTTTGTTGAAGACACTGTTAGAATGTATTGACTAGTTTAGTACCTCTCTGAAAGTGTTTTAAGAGAAAAAAGGAATAAAGAATAGAGGGGTAATCATACTTTCTTCTGCATTTGTTTTGTCTTATAGCTTGTAAGACCATCAGTGCTTTACCAATGAAGCTTCCCAGTATTAGTCAGTAATTTGGTTATTTAGCTTCAGTATATAAAACCAGCTTTTTATAACCATAGAGCCCTCTGGAGTGGATATTTTAGGAAAGCCAATTCTCCTTTGAATAATACTAAGAAAAAAGAAGGCTGGAGTAAATATTGAGGGGAGTCAGACAGAAGGAGTAAATGTTTGCAGCCAGATTGTTTTAACTGAAATGAATGCTGTGAGAATAACACACAGAATTGATTTAATGAGTTTGGGTTTTGCCATGTAGGACATTCTCTTAAATGCTTGCAGCACTGAATGGAAGGTGTCTTACACAGCACATCTACCTCAGCTGAGACCGGTCTTTTAAAGTTCAGTTTATAATGCCGAGTGAGTCCAATACCCTCAAATAGAGGAAAAAACAAATGTGATTTATCGAGCATGAGATAAAATATGACATTTTTTTGTTTCCTGTTCTAAGCAAGAAGTTTGTATAATGCAGTTGAACCCAAGTCTTGAACTTCTATCTTTGTATCACTGTCATTCTGAAATGACATTCTGAAAAACTGTGTTGAATTTGTGTTCCAGTGCTGTGTGCTCACAAGTATAACTGTTTTTTTCTTTCTTTGGACTATTTTGCTAGACAATATAGAAACAGTGTGAGAAAGGCAAGATGAGATACCTATTTTCTTGATTCCAGCATGATTGTATGAGTCTGGCTTTCTAGGAAAGCAGAACTTAATTGAAAAGTGAGTGTGACAGGGTTTTTCTCTGATATGTTGAAATTCCAAAGAATCTGAACTTGGCACAGCTTAGAGGAACACTGAAATGGAGAGGAAAAAATATTAAGCTCCACAGATTTGTAACTTCTGTTGTTCCTTCATGTTGAATTACTAGACACTTTAAAATCCAGGTAAAGGACATCCTATGTGTGGCTCCTGAAAGGAGAGATTGCCATTCTTCGGGGTCAGAAATAATTCTTGTTTTTCAGACTTGTAAAAAATGTGATGGTATGCCTCTCTAGCTGTTGTAGACTTAATAAATCTTTTCCATTATTCCACCTAATATTGCAACCTAATGAAAAAGGAGGTGAAGCAGTACAAATTTTCTCTACTGCTTTAATGCAGGACAGAACCTGGGAAATTTTTTAGGTGTTTTTGATTATGCTTAAAACCTCTTTGCTGTTATATTTCTGTGGCAGCTACAGGGTAGCAATATTCATTATCTTGTCTGGCAACTGAACTATTAAAACTGGGTTTCAAAANAAAATGGAAGCAATGAGTTTTCCTGCTGTCATTGGAGACCAGTAAGTTTTGCTGCTTCATTGTGGTTCTTCGTTCTGTAACAAAGCAAACTGTTGGGCTAAACCCACTTAAGAACTTTCACCCTTAGAATAAAAGTCACTATCTTGATTATTTGGCCAGAAGAATTACTTTATCTTACTTTGTAGAGCTCTTACATGCAGAGATCATAATGATCAGTGCTCCAAATGAGACAGTATTAGGTCTGTCTTGAGGAATTTGGAGATACATCTTAAAGCTTGGTTGTCAGTAACCTGCTATTGTACAATGAAGAGCTAGATATTGAACTGGTCTTCCAAAGTGTTGACCCAGAGTTCAGTGTATAACTGTACAAATAAGCCGTGGACTGCCTGTGAAGGGCGTAGCTGTCTTTGCCTTCTGCCTCTAGTGGTCACAGATGAGCATTAGATGGTGAACTGATCGTGAAGTTCTATCAGTGTTCTGTTACCTTCTTCAAAAAACTGGAAAACTGTAATTTTTCCTCTCCTCTGTCTGGTAAAAGATTACTGTCATTTTGTTTTTTCAGCTCTGAAATATGTTTGGGAATGGATCATGTTATGGAAGTGTCTAGCTATATGTCCTGGGGAAAATCAGCGTGTTGGAGGCTGGGGTGATATTTGTTTGGTGGGGTTTTGTGTTGTTTGGTTTTGTGGGTTTTTTTTCACTTTAGGCTTTTTTCTTGGGATTTGAGACAGAAAAGGAGATGATAATTCTCTGACCCAAAAAAAGATGTGTAGGCCCATCTGAACAGAAAAGCTTCTAGCTGGTGGTGTCTGTCAGGCTGTTGTGTAATGTGTCTGATATGAAGAGTTTTTGCAAGTGCCTTCCTGCTTTTTAGAAGCTGGTCAGTTCTAGCTTTATTTTGCAAGAAATAAATGCACAAAGGCAAGTGAACCTACAGTTTTGAAGTCAGAAGGTGGTCATACTTGTGTCTGTTGTGTTAAAAGTATTTCTGCTCTCATTAAGGTTGTGCTTACTATTTCTGATAAATAATAAGGAGCATGGGATGTGACTCAGGTGTAGTAGTTCTTACAGTGAATTCAGTTCAGTTTAGTCTCTGAAATATTGCTATGCCCAGAGAAGCCTTTTTTAGTAGCTTGTCCTCTGTTCTGAATAACAGCTTCTGCTTAAGTTTACTTCCAAATTTATATGTTCACATGGGCAAATTTTCAAAGATAATAAGCCAATTTAATCATTCAAGCTATGTCAGAATGTTAGAGGTCTGACATTTAGAAGTGTGACTAGTAAAAACAACTTGTGGCTGAAGTGAGCTGCTAGTGAGGAATTGCAAACTTGCATTTTCTAAGATGATGTTTGACAAAAACTGCTGCTGAAAAATAAAGAAACGAGCTCTGTCTAATGCTGAGATTAAGCCCCATGCTTGAGTGTTGATAGAAACTTGATGTGGTTGGCTGTAGAATGTTAATTAAGCATATGTAGTTGTCTCCTACAGCAGAATGACGTGTCTTCATGTTCTTTTGGATCTTGACAGTGATTCCTAACAAAGAGTGTTTATGAATTGTAAAGTATGTATTTATGTGTAGCAGTCTGCAGCATTAGATTGGTGGGACTTCTTAATATGTTCTGCTAACTCCCTGATAAAAGCGATAAAAGTATTGGATCTCAGTGTTTTTCTCCCAAAAGTTGGACAGAGCAGTTGCATGCCTCTTTAAGCAAGAACTTAAGCTCTTGGGAACTATGCTGGAAAAACAAGACATCTAGATTTCATTTTTCATGCTAATAATGAACTGAATATTTTAAGAACCAAAAAAGACCCACACAAGCACACAAAACATCTCAAACCCAAACCAACAAAAACCCACACTACAAAACCACAACTTCATGCTAAGTTTTCAGGTGAAGATTCAAAATGAATAGATCAAGCAAGTGTTTCTGAAAGTGCTGTAGCTTCTACTCTGAAGCCTACCAAATTAATGCTTCCATGGGGAAAGAAACACACCTGCAAAACAAGCAGAAAAATTATCAATGAAACTTTTTAATCCAGAGCATGTCGTCTGAGTAGTCAAAGTAAGGGGATGTATGTAAGAAGCATAAATGCCAGAGTTCATCAGAAGAAACCTACTTCGTGAGAAGTAGATCTTCAGCTCCTGTACTNCCAGTAGGCAGCAGCTTTAAAAATTTGCTAATCCTTCTTGGAGTTCATTTGATGCACAACCTAGATCACTTTATGATGCTAATGGGTATGTGGATACAAGTCTGAAAAAGAGGAGACCTTGGGAAGAAATGTGCTCCTGCTTCATCTGATAGTAGTGCTGCTTTGTTACATTAAATTCACAGTTTTTTCATGAAGTTATACTTTACAATAAGAGGATTGTAGTCTCAGTTGATGAAAGTGAGAAATCTGTGTGCTTTGAATTGTTTAATGACTTGTTTTATAAACCTGTTTAAAATTTGAAAATAGAGAGAAGTATATGGTGGTGGTTAATGGTTTGTTTCCTGAATGTGCTGGAATATAGCTAGTGATAGAAAAAAAGGAAGAACTGAAGTGCAATTGCGTTATTTCATAAATATTTTATATTTACATTTTATCCCATATATAGTATACCGTGTTACATGTGTATATGTGTATTTTTCTGAGAAATGTTTCTGTGAAATATTCATTTGTATAACATGTATGTTGAATGCTGTTAGCCACCGAAGGAGAGAACTGCCTCTTCTTATTGAAATGTTGCTGTTCTGCCTATCTAAAAGCTCTTTTGCAACTGCCTCAGCAGTTGCCCCATGTAATCTTAGGTTTTAAATTAAAATTCCTTATTGATTTAAGATGCAGTGTCCTTCCTGTGGCATTTGAGGAAAGGAAGCCTTAGCAGATGCTTATGGTCTGTAAGATTTAGCAGTAAGAATAAAGCAGTGTTACAACAATAAATATTTTCAAAGAAAGGCTGTAGATTCTTTGTTCATATTAAAAATTGAGAATATAAAGAGGTGCTTGCTTTTAACTTTAGTTTGAAGTACCATGCAAATCTGTAATTTGAAATTAGGAAAAGCAATGCCAGCAGGTTGAGGGAATTGATCATTCCCTTTGGCTCAGCCTTGCTGAAGCCACACCTGGAGTGCTGAGTCCAGGTCTGAGCTATCCAACACAAAGGAGACATGGACAGATGGGAGTGACTCCAGTGCAGGGCCATGAAAGTGATTGAGGCCATAAAGTGTTTGTCATAAAAGCTGAGATTGAGAAAGCTAGTGCTGTTCATCCTGGATTGGGGCTTGGGGTGAAGGGGAGATACATAGTGTGTATAAATACCATATGGTAGGTTATGGACAAAAGGGAGCCTGACTTCTCGGTAGTGCCCACTGACAGAACGGGAGGCAATGGGTACACACTGAAAATCAGATAGTACACAGAAAACCTTACCTTTTTGTTTGTCTTTGGTGGGAGTGAGGGGGTGGTGTTGTCTTTTGGGGTTTTTTTTTCTTGTTGATGAAGGTGGTCAGGGACTGGCACAAGTTATCCAAGTAGGACGTAGATTCTCCTCCTTGGAGATACTCAAAATTCATCTGGATGTGGTCCAGTTTAGCCTGCTCTAGCTAGAGCTCTACTTGAACAGAGATGTTAGATTAGATGATTTCAGAAGTCCTTTCCAAATTCAGCAATTCTGTGATATACTCCAAAATAGAATGATGACCGTAAACTTTATCAGCCTCAAGCCAGAAGTAGTGTCTGCTTTGGTTTAGTGCCTTTTTACCTACTTGGTAAGTACTTCCCACAGATATCTAGTTTGTGAAATGACTTGAAGTCTATTGGGAAGTCAATTTTGGTATCAAATGACTGTTCAGTGGTCCATGTTATCTTTAAAGAAACTGGGATTCTTGAAAATTCATGTCTAGTGAGAACNAGTGAGAACCACAGCATTGTTCATTTATTTGAACTAGAACAGGATCTTCTGTATACCCAAAAAATGTGTAGTAGCCAGTGGTCAAAACCTGTTAGTGAGATTCGTAGAGCAGGGGTTTGCATTGTCTTTAAAGGCAAGTGGACTGTCCATAGTCTGAAGGAAGTAGTCAGTTTCAAGTGAGCTGTTTTAAGCCCCAGAGAGGAAGGGAGATAGAGACTAAAGATAATCTTCATGTCTCACCTGCTAATATTGCCACTTTACAGTTTGTTGGATTTTTGGCAGGAGTGCGAGTATATTAATGGTTGTGTAACTGCATTTGATACATGACTTAGTCTGCTTAGTTACCAGACTATATGACTAAATCAGCTGTTGTTCAGCGTGTGAAACAGGTG